>JAQIXA010000870.1:0-32861 GCA_034699045.1 Nanhermannia cf. coronata Gr-Ori-00579
AATAGTATTTATATTTTTCATTAGAATAAAAATTAAGATTTAATTACTAATTGTAAATTTAACAAGGCTCAAACAAAACTTTGTGTAATTACCATATTCATTTATTTACCTAGATGCATTATATGTTATTAAGTTCTTATCTCTAGATTTTAGATATTAGGGAAACTATTAGCTAGTTAGGTTTAGGGTAATTAATTTATTAGCTAGTTTGATATTATATTAGGAATTAAAGAAATAGTTAGCTAGTTAGATAGATAGACAATAGATTTATTTTTAGATTAATCTTTAAAATTAGGGAAACTTCCGACTTCCACTAGAAGATTAGCTTAATTTAAGAATTATTTAGAACTATTAGATCAAGCTTTAAATAATTTATAAAAAATCGCTAACTGAATTTACCTGTTCTACCTGATAAGTGATAAGTAATCAAATCCATGTCTTAACATATTCTATTAAGCACTTTATTAAGTTAAATATCTCAAATTGCCAATTATTATTAACCTCAAGTATCATAAAATATTACCCTCGAATCATTTAGCATTTTTTTCACTAAATACGAGTTACTTATCTTGGGGATTTTTTCAAAACCTCATATTTTCGATAGAAAGGGATATACGATCCTACGAGTATTAGTAGGTACCGACCTGCTCCATTTTTTCAAAGCATAAAGATTTTTTAGGTAAAATTTGGACTAAAAATAATAAAAACTACTTTTTTCGAAATTTATTTTGATATTTTGGTACTTTTCCATTCTCCAAATTACAATTTCAAATAAGATCAATAATATGCAAATGCTAATTTTTGTTAATATATCATATATATATAGTAAATACTCAATCTAATACTAAGATAAAATTTAAATTTATTCCATTTTCAGGAGGATTTATTGTATACTATATAGCTCTTTGAATCAAATGGTATTTTATGCATTATACATAGTATACAGAATACTATGCTAATATATGTATGTATGTTCAAGTATTTATTAAATATCAAATTCTTAACAAGTTGAAAAGCCAAACAATGGTATGGGGGTAGGTAATAAATATCGTCTGAAACTGAAGTCTGAGGGATTTGTCTTTTCCAAATAATTTCTCTAATAAATCCTTCAATCAAACTGTACAATTACATAATATGCCCTAAATAAGTTAAAACAAGATTCAAGAATAGTCAACAAGTAATGAAATAGATAATAGCCTTAATTTTAACCGAAAAACCCCTCAAGTCCTTCAATTCATCATGCAAAATCCCTTAAAATAATTGTAGACCCTAAATTGTTAAGTAAAACAATTTAAAAAAGCTCAGATTTTTATTAAAAAAATCAACCTATAAGGTACCTATATGTTTCAATGTTTTAGTTAATTTTAGATCCTTTAAAATTAGGAATATTTTTGGTACTCTTGATAATACCTTGTTAATCTAGACATTAAAACTTGTAAAATATCGATTTAAATTAATACCTTAAGTTAATATCTCCATTTAGAATATGACCAAGTTAGAGAGCCATTTCAATATCTAAAGATGACTTCAAGAAATTCAGGCCATTTTCATCTAAAATGAAATGAAATTTGTGTGCTAAAATATATCCACAAGTACAAGTAAGAAACTCAATTAAAAGCAATTAGGTAAATTAATAGGATACAAAACTCGGGGATTTTCAATATTTCGAGATAGTGATGTAAAAATTGATATTTATATTTCTCAAAAAGTTATGCAAACTTTTCGAGCATTTCTTTCTCTTCAATATTTATTAATGGGTTAGAATTCGATAAGTATCAGTAGTATATGTACCCTTATTATAAAAGGGGGATTTTGTTTATCTTAAGTAGAATAAATATCGAACTTATCCCTTGTCTTACTTTTGGATAAAATAGATGATAAAGAAGAATGAATGGAAAATAAAATGAGTTTTGTTTGAAATCGAGGCTAATGCAATAATGCATTTGATTGATCATTCAAAGTCTCATGCCAAAAATCCACTTTCACAAAGATGGAACTAAAAAGTTTTTTTTATTTCGATAAATTTTTTATACAAATATGTAACCTATCTTTACTCAGATTTCCATGTTATTTTGTCAAAATGTCAAATGTCAAAAACCACATTACTTAGTAAACTTTGAACTACATAGATTTCCAGATTAGCAAAAGTTCAAGATATTTGGACAAAATTGATCATTGAACAGCTCAGACAAATTGTCAAAAAACCTATTTTGACCTAAAAAAGTTTTTGATTTGGTTAATACTAATTGAGAGTAAAAATTGTTCAAGATTTCTGAAATATTTTATAATTATTTAAATTTAATTTTATCGTTAAAAGGCTGATCATCAGAAAAAAATTCCAATTTTTAATTAGGATTTAGACTTATGATTATGATATTTAATACTCAGGTGCTTGCATTTTCTTTATCACAAAATATAGCAACACACTTACTACCTACTATTGATACTATAGAAGTCTTAAAATTTCAAAAATATTTGATTAGTTGACCATAGTTGACCATGATCTAGAAAATCTAGAAAAAGATTTGAGAAAATCTTAAAAATTCAAAGTTTTGCGAGTATTCTGCTCCAAAATTAAAGAATCTATTCGGCTTTCAGGCCTTTGAATGTTAAGTTTCATATAAAGGCCAGAAAGCCCATAATAACCCGAATTCGTTCTTTGATTTGTTTCAGTTTTTAAGCATTTGTAGATAAATTCCGATATTTTTTTTTAGAAAACTCTGAGAATAAGCACAACTACCTACCTATCTGTACTTCGTATGTTATTTTTACTTTTTTTGCGAAATTTTTATTTGACATTAAGACCTAAATTCAATATACATATTTATGTACAAGTATAGGTATACTTACTATGTAGAACCTACTGAGCCTGATGTATAGTATCAGTAGGTTCTTGCTTATTTCCAAAATTCATTTTCTTAAAAGCAAGAAGGATCCAGCACCTGGCCAAGAAGATCTCGATCTGCTGCTTCTGAATCCAAAGTTAAAGTCCATAAGAAACTCTATAGGCATTTCTCTCAAATTATTATTTTATTCTATCCTTTGGGCATACCTACTTAAGTACCAGTACCAGTAGGGCTTACATTACAAAGGCCAAAAAAAGATTATAAAATATCCAAGAAAGAAAGCAAAGAAGCTTGATGAATTGAATTCATAATAGAATTTTATTTTTATCTAAAAAACAAATAATATCTTATATACCTATATACTGGTATTCTTCAGTACTTTCATACTAGGTACTTACTTACTGAAAAATATGAATAAATCATTCATGCATATCGAAAATTGTTAAATTTTTTTTATTCAAAACAATATATTATGACATTTCCATTTAAATTCGATTGATTTGTTTATCATGAATACCTTATACAATACAAATAGGGTACCTTACTTTAAACTTAAAGGTCAGAAAAAGGTTAGAATATAACACACTTGATATAATTTTTTCAAAGTTATCAAAAGACCTAAGGTATAGGGAAAAAATTCAGATTTTTTGAGATCTATTCAAAAGTTCAAGTTGATCATTTTTGTATCCTGTATAATAAATCCCTATTGTAGATTTTGTGATAAGAAACCGGTTTTTGAAGAGGTTTAAAAGTGGCTGGTCAATGTCGATATAAATGGTCCTTTTCAAAATGGCATTTTTTCAAATCCATGATCCAAATTGTGTGGTTTATTACTTGTCTGAAATATAAAAAATAGAATTTATTAGAAATCCTTTTCTGATAAAGGTTATAAGGTAGAAACTAATCAAATCCATATTAAAAAACTAAAAGATATATAAAAAAAAAAGTTTAAAATTTAATAAATGGTTTGAAATTATGTGAAATCCATGCAATGTAAACTATAGGTAGAACTCTGTGTAGTACCTATACTACCTAGGTATATATTATACTCAATTTCCTCAATTACATCTCAGGTAAGAATTATTACCAAGAAGTTTCTTATCTATTTATTAAATATCATATTTTTTGCAAGAAATTCAGACAAAAATTTGTCTGATAAGTTGTATAGACAAATTGGCAAAGGATAAATCGTCAAAGTTTGCAAACACAATGTCAAAATTTTCAAAATTTATGATTTAAATTCTACTTAAACTCAATCATGTGCCTACTTAATACTTATACCTATGTACTACCATTACCTATGTAAAAGATTTTTTTTTACCAAACTTGAATGCCATATAAAATACAACAATTTAAATGTTCCAACGTTCACAAATATTAGTTTAATTTATTATTATAGGGTACTTTTATTATCTACATTTTTACTAATATGAACATCATTTTGAACTTTTGATAATTTTTTTTTCAAAATAAAAATAAAGAAATTTGAATTAGGTAATTCATATTAGCATTAGCAGGTTAAGGTAGGCTATTAGAAAAATTTCATAATTTTCCTACTTTTACAAAAAAAAATCTTTTGGTGTAATTAATTACTCGTAGGCTGTAGGTTATACCCTTATTCATTGATATAATAAAAAAAATGACTAAAGTAGGTATTTAGAAAACTTCTTTAAATTTAGGCTATTTTTGTCATTTATGATCTGGATATTTTTCTATGTTGATACAAAGATCAATCTCCGAAAGTCTGCCTCTTTTTAAATAGAAAATGCAAAATCAAAGTAAAAGAATTCACATTAAAATCTTGATTGATATTGAAGTCTCGTATCCATAGTAGTGGATAGAGGAGTCGTCGAGATCGAGTTTGATTTTCTTCAGGAAAATATCCCATGTAATTATGTGCATTTAGACTGATCCTTAGACTTTTATTATTTTACCAGTATCATATAGGTATAAGTAGTACCATAGTAGGGTACATTGTACAATTCACAGATTTGTAAGGTCTATATAATTCTATGGTATTTGAAAATGTATGGTTTTTTCTGGTTTTTATAGGTTTTTTTTCGGTGGTCAGTCCAGTGTGAAAGTTGGGGCTCGTGTCTGGGCGTGACCGTTGGGACAGACCTGGACTTGGGCCGGGCGCAAGAGTCGATATTATGGATTTTTTTTCCCTTTTTCGAATTTTCGAACCCTTGTCCCCCTTCAAAATATCCTCAAATATAAGTTTATTTGCACCGAGGATATATTTTATACGGCCTATACATCACCATATTTCATCTAGACCGAGAATAAAGTACTCGAAACCATTCAAAAAGCTCTTCTCAAATTCAAAATTTACCCCAAAAATTAATTTCCCATTTTTTTTAAACTAATAATATAAATCACGTAAAATAAATTTTGACAATTTGAAAAACATATTTAGGTTCATATGTCTTGATTAAAGCTATAAGACCGAGCTAGTAATTTTATACTGCACATTTGTCCAAAATTCAGAACCGAAATGAATTTCAGATTTTTAAATTTATTACTACCTATATACTGTTACACATATACTAGACTATCCATTTTATCTACAAAATGCAATTATTTTGGACCCTTTGATGTCCAATGTCCATTGACTAAAAGACTACTCGTAATTTCAAATTCTAGCCCTTTTATTCTATACATAATAAACAAAGTAGTACCTACATTGTTCAAAAATTCTAAAAAATCAATTTATAGTTAGAACCTTATACTAACAGATACTACAGACTAGCTTATTACAATAGGTGACCAATTTTTCGTTTAGCCTCAAATTACCTACATACTAGTTTGTATATCAGAGTACGGTATATTTGCCTTATAAATTAGATTCGATTTCGTCAGAATTCAGAATTGAATTAAAATTATATGCATATTTGTACTACTTATACTTTATTATTAGTATTAGTAAGTGGCTTAATTCTCAATATTTTCAGAAAAGTAAAGTAAAGTAAAGAGCATCTGCTCGAGTCCTAACACAAAGTACAGTACAAGTGCAAAGCAAAAGTAGAAATTGAGATATTATATTATTAAATTAAGAGTTTATGCCCGGCTTAGCTTTTTCCTTTGATTTTGATTATTAGGCAAGCAACAGTTCACTTGAGATAATAAATTTTCAGATAGGTATTTTTATACACAATTTTTAAAATTTTAATAGACTTGTGATTACGAGTATGTATAGGATTAAAATCCTTATAAATTTTTAAATAATATAGTATATTAGCAGTGTTGTAATATATACAAGCAGATTGTTAAAATGAAAAATTTAATTCATGAATTGAACTACTCAAGTACTGATAGATTGACCTAGAGGTTTTAGTTTATGAAAATAATATAATTAAATTAGTTAAAAAAAATAAAGTCTCTAAATTACGTAGTAGATACTACTGTAATAATATTTTAGCAATTATTTTTACTAAATAAAGAATGAGGAAACTTAGCTAAATTATTTTTCATGAAATGTTCAAATTTATTTCTATTCGGCATCAAAATTGGTCAAAAAAGTGAAAAATGTAAAAAAAAAAAAATTAGACTCGAGTGAACTTTTTCTTATGAGAACTATTTTGAATAAAATAATTTCGAGTTTTGAAGTTGTACACCAAGATGACAATTATTATTGTTTGAATATGACCTACAAGATTTTCGAGTTTTCAGATGGGAAAACCACCAAGTTTGTCACCACATGGAGTTTGTAAACCTTAGGTTGTATTTAATAATACATTTCTACATACTAGGTAAGGTACTACTACTTTTTGATTTTGATTGACAGTGTAGTAAATATAGTATTTTGGACAATATGTGAACAAGCATGTTCATAACAAAATACACATTATACAAGTATATACTTTGTTCTAGATTTAATTGAATCAAAATTTTACATTTTCTAATAAATACTAAAAGCCCAAGCTAAAAATTATAACCCCTCAAATTTTAAAATTAAAAGTTTCATTTATTTAAACCAGGTTTGGCGTTCATATTGCGTATTAGTAGGTACTTGTCTTTTATGCCTATGCATATACGATTGTTAAAAAAATTAAGTTTATCACTTGATAATTTTGACAATTTTGCTAAAACGGCATTGACTCTCAATTTTTGACAAATTCTAAACAAAAATGACTAGCCTTCATATACAATTATAGGAAGCTGGAATTTAATTTTTTCGAAACTAATTGATTTAAGATTTTAGATTCTCCTCAGAATCCTTAGAACTACCTACAAATATCTATAAAGTATTAGTTGGTTGAGATACATAACATGTATATATATTTAGTATTTGTAAATCCAAATAACTTTTGAAGTTTAAGCATGGAAAAAAATAGAGAAAAATTAAATCTAAGTCTTAAATCCCCCTTATTTGATTCGAAATTCATAGTAGGATTTCAATATCCCTACCTACCGATATAATAGTAGGACTTGTGCATTCAAATATAAGATAATTCCTAATATTTACAAATGTTTCATCCAATCTAAAAGTATCTAAAATCATATTTTGACAAAAAAATTTGGTACTAATTGTCTAGCTATTGCAATATAATCTACAAATTTTGCAAATATTTCCAAAAAAATTGATAAAATTTCTATATTTCGATCAATTGGTTATCTAATCAAACTTGGTTGTGGTATTTTTATTCCAATGCCAATAAGAAATCCTAGTTTTCGTTCATTAGGTCAAATTATAAATTCCAGGATTTCAAGAAAAGTGATAAGAATGCCGAGAGAGAATAGTGGTCAAGTATTTTTTGTAAAACTTTGCATTTCAAATGTCTACAAAAACTAATTTTGAAGCAATTTTCAAATCTAATTTTTTGACATTTTTGAGTTGACAATGTGACCAATTTCATATATAATCTAGGTAAAAATGCATTTCCTTGTCAAAATCCATAGTATATACTAGTAGGTATATGTGAAATAAAGGGTATTTTTTGGCTATTCTTGTGATTCCAGAAGATTTGATTGAGGGGGGTTTGTACAGTGCAAGTAGTAAGTTCCAGTGATAAAAAAATAAAAAATAAAGTTAAAAAAGCCTCAGCAGATTCCCATTATATTTTCGTATTATTTGTTCCATTCGAAGGGAAAATTCGAAAATCCCCACACGAGCTTTTCCATTTTTCACATTTACAATTAGATCTCTGTATAAAGGTATCCTATACTTGTATTTTATGAAAATTCTCCTCATGAAAACTACAGTCTTTATCAAGATACTTGGCTCTAGTCTTGTTTAAATAAGTATTTCTTTATTAGGATTTCTTTATATTTTTATTTTTGAACAAGGTATAAGTATACTATACAGCTAGCTCTATGTATAAAGCATTAGAAAGCTAAGCAGAATAAAAGCAAATATATGTATGTATGTATTTAGCATTAAAAAATGGGGGACAAGACAACCCTTTGCTTTTTTTCCGGTGTGACAAATAAATGCAAATGTTCTCAGAACTCCAAGATTTAAACTATAGGTATAAGCTCTATATAAAGTATATAGAATACCGTACTATAGAATAGCACTGAAATATTACAAAAAAGTAAAGAAAAAAAAGTTCTCGAGAATTTGGAAACTTTAGACTTATAGATTTAAATAAAGATGTAGAGAAATTGATGGATTTATTAAGTAGTAGTTATATACATAAACTGATACTATTGATCTTCTATTGGGTCTTAGAAATACTATTTTCCAATTTAATTAATTTTTTGATAATTCGATAAAACACAATGTGTCTTTGGCTAAATTTTTATACATTTTGGAATGTTTTGAAAATTTCTGTTTTTGATTTGTTCTGATTTTATCCCATTTTAAAACTTTTTTTAGCTTTTAGTTGCTCGTTATTTTTGTTAGGATTTGTTAAGGTGTGTAATAATAATAATAATAATGTAATCCTGTTAAAACGTCAAAATTCTGAGATGCATTTAAAAAAATTATTTTTCTATTAGGAGGATAAAGCTCGATTAAAGCTCAGTTTTTGATCAAAATTATTTTATTGCAAGAATAAGTAAAATTCATAACTAAATTTTGGCCAATTTATAGAATTGGAATATATAAGTAAATAATATAAGCATTTACTTACCTACAAAATTATTATAAAAATCGAAATTGAAACCTAATTTACATTTTTTGAAAACTTTCTCATATACCGAGATTGACATTATATTGTTTAACAAAATGACAGGATATATTTACCTATATATAACTACATTAGCAGGTTTTAGAATGCAGAAGAATATATGTACATAATATAATGTGATTGAAAACTTTTTAGAAAAAAAAATTTGATCTCAATTGGCTATTATATTTAATGGCAAATTCTTTAGAAATTTTACTATTTTGAGAATACCTTGATCTCTATATTGTAAAGTACTAGTATCTTGAGAATCGATGAAAACCACAAAATTTCAAACTTGAATCTGGAATTTAGCAAAGTTGATAGTTTGTATTTTGCATTTACAAAGGTGAAATACAGCCTGTATTTTATTGACTTTCAAATTTTTTTCAAATCATCTTAAAACTATGTCTGACACCGTAGTAGAACTCACCTCTCAAAACTACACGAGATATCCTACAAAAACTTTGCGCGCCTATACCTTTTACATGGTAATCGTGAATTTTTAAGAAAAAAGCAAAATAAAAAACTACCATAAAGAGCGTATTTGCAGAATATTTTGAAATTTTGTGTTTTTCTTAAAAATTCACGATTACCATATAAAAGGTATAAGCGTACAAAGTCTATACTCGGGTAATTTTGAGAGTTGAATTCTACTACCGTGTCAAACATAGTTTTAGAATAGTTTTTGGTCGATTTTATACAAAAATTTGAAAATCAAAAAAATACAGGCTGTAGTACTACCTTGTTAGTAGTTAGTTAAATCCATTGATTTCCAGTTGATACTTATTAAATCACTATCAACACAATTGCTCGCTCCAGGCCATTTTGTCTTCAGATTTGATGGAACTTATCTTTTCCAACTGAATTTAATCCTTTATCCCATGGTTTCTATATGGATAATGTACCATACATAATATACCAACGATAAGTTCTGTCTGATAGTATAATGGTAATTTCTATAAGTACTTGTTTGTTATTAGCCATTGGAAATTTTGCTCATCATTTTAAAACCAGCACCAGCTCATTTACCTGTAGGGTAGATAAGAAAAAAAAATAATTATTTTAAAATGCCTCTCAATCATAAAATTGAATATTAAAATCTCTATCATGTAAATTGTGACAAAACTAAAATATCAAAAAGAACATTTATCTTTTTGTTTTGTAATACTTTTATAGTTGGAAAAATAAAATTTTCGAGAATGAGTTGAATTATTTTTATATATAGATTAATGTCGTATATTTGTTTGATATTTGACACTTTTAATTTTTGATGTAATTTTGTGAACTATTTTATATTGGTTGTGATTATATAACTGACAAATAAGCTGTAATAATTAGCCAAATGACACAGTTCGAGTTCTTTAATTTTTCTAAAATCCCATTATAGTATGATATTATTGAAGTAGAGAATAGTTGAGATTTTGAAAGAACCATTTTGATGGTAAAATTGGTATTAAAAATAAATTCGTATAATCATTTAATAAGAGAGCTTGCCACCCATCGAGTCATTCAGAACCTCAAATGACTATTTTATTTCTTATACAGACTACAGCAGATACTTTACAATCAAGTCCTTGACTAATTTTCAGATTTCAAATACATAACAAAAGTACATAGTAGGGTATATAACTTATACAAGTAGTATAATTAATTAAAGGGTATTTATCAGTTAATGCACATATAAATACTAATACTGTTATTATGCTTTATTAATGAAAATATTCTGGGAATCTTCAAATGCTTCTCCAAACTCAAGATCAATGGGATTAATTCACTAATTGGCGATTAAATTTTGGGATCAAAATTTTACCAAAAAAATTGCCTTCATTTTCAATGCATTAAAATTACAGACCTTAATTTGATTCAAATTCTAAAATTTTGTCAAATTTCGACAATAAATCAAGGCATAAGCAGTAGTAAAATTTAAATTTTTAAAAAATGTCAGAAATTTCTTTTTAAATCTATAAAACCAGAATAATTGAATAAAATGGTAGATGAACTACTAAAACTATTTAGGATTGTTGAAAATACTTGCGATTATTTTGATAAAAGGGCTCTTATCGTGATCTACAGAAGAAAATTTATACCTATAAGACATAGAGTAAACAAAATCTCGGACATTTACATTTTGGGGTAATTTCAATAAGGTTCCTTTTAGTTCAAAATACTCTCAAAATAGGCTCATATCGAAATATTTTCAAAAATATGCCCAAATTTGTATAGGAAAACTTGATTCTTTCGATAAGTACAACATGTGTATGGTAAGCTATAAGACCTCTTCTATAACTGAATATCACTATTTTTAGTCTGATTTCGTTAAATTTCAAAGTACTAATCCTGAGTTCAAATTCCAAAATCAACTAACGATAAGTAGGTACTAGGATATTTGCATTAAAAGCACAAATATATTTGGAAAACTTGTAATATATTTTAGCTTTATACGAGAAAAATACCCATGCATATGTATACTTGTAATAGATGCATATGTACTCTGTACAAAATTTCCAAACACTTTTCGATTATTTGAGATTAAAAAGTAAAATTTTACAGATTTTATTATTAGAAATTTTCCAATCACGGTAACGAGTAATCTGTATGGACTTTAGAGTATAGGTAAGTGCTTTGGATTTGGATTTTGATTCTAAATTTCCAAATTTTCGGATTTTAGATGGGAAACATGTGTGTGTATAGGGATTTACAAGAAATTTTAGGATCAGATTTACCTACAAAATATCTAAAATAAAATAAAATAAAATAAAATAAAGTTTACAGTGAGTTCCTGGAGACACGCCCCAATCGAACCCTACAAGTACAAAGTACAAGTTATATATTTAACAAAATAAGTAAGTACTTATTGACATTTGATCAAGCCTCTTTCTCACCTTTTACTACTACAAAACATCTACATTACATAAATTTTCTAAAACAGAAATTAAATATAAGGCAGCTACTAGCTACTTGATTACATATACTAGGTATATACTGATAGTGTGATTTATACAGATATATGAAACACTCTGATCTCTGTAATTCTGCAAAAATTATCATCAATACAAAATTAATTTTATAATTTTAAAGCCAAAAATTTTTTTTACATTAAATTTTTGTATTTAAAATTTTTGTAGATAAGTTATTGTTGTTCTCAATTTTATCATTTTTAATGTTCTTGAGAGTACTAAAATTACATAATGTTTATGCTTACATTAGTATTTAAGTATTATGCTAACAATCACTAATGACATTAATGAGTATCAGTATCAGTAGAGTACTACTCATAGTACTTATAGTTAGTTTTGGTTTATGATTTAAAAGAAATGCTGACGGCCAAAAAAAGGGCTAATCGAAATTGAATTTTTTGTAAAAATTTGCTACCTAATACTATTGGTTCAAGATAAAAGGGAAAAACTAGTAAAAAAAAAGTGTAATATTACATTTTTTTGAACAACCAGTTGGAAAAATCCATTGGATTATACTGTGAAATAAAAAGTGAAACAACTTTTTTGTACATTTCCTATTTGCACTAATGGCATTTCTAATAGTGGAAAAGAAATTATGTTTCCTATATTCAATGTCCCTTCAAAATTTGGTCAAAGTGTTCAAACAAATGTGTCAAAAACAAAAATTTCAAATAAGTACACATATAACACATAGTACCTTTCAATACAAGTATCTCAATTGCTCAATCTTTTCAAATTTTTAGACTTTTTTAGCTTTTAAGTCGAAGGATATCAAAATTTCCAAAATTTTTAAAAATATTCTGTAATATTGCATTTTGTACCAGTGTAAAATTTCAAACTTTTTAGAAAATTTGTCATAAAATTCAGAGGTGCCCTTAGAAAAAACTTATAGTACTCGGTTTAGATAAAGTTTGTATTCGATTTTGATATTTTTTCGAGGCTTTTTGACATTCGGCTTAAGAACCGGACTTTTGAAAAATATCCCCAAATTGGAAATTCGAATCCACCATCGTCGTCGTCGTGTCCCTGAAGTATACTATTATCCACTATAGTCCTTTTCCCCTATTTCACTATTTTCTATTTTCTATTTTATTTTGGTAATAATATCCATATAAATAAGTATATCTATACACAGACTAGGTAGGGTACTAGAGACTTATAAAGACTACAGTTAAAATACTACTAGTCCATATATGTAAAATAATAATATTTTAAAGTCATATGAGTTCACAAATTTCTCCCCTTCGCTTTTCCTTCTTTCTCATTTTCTTTCAGAGTCGAAATTTCATTTTTGAAATCTCCCCCTTTGAATTTGAAAACTCGGCCTGTTCGCCAAGTGTGACCAGCCAGACCCAGACAATTCCCCTATCAAAATCCTCATTTGATTTCCCATAAGAAATACACATTTATAAATATAACTGGGTATTATGCCCATTTACAATATATTAGAGCTATGCATGTATGTATATTTTCTAGTAATAATGATGAACCACCATCTCCAAATTTCCAATGCCTAAATAGAAAGATGAATATCCCCCGAAAAAAATATTTCAAACTTTCTCCCACATACTCAAAATTTATGACAGATCACGAGAAAAACAACCAAATCTTCAAATTAAATTTCAGCTTTAGTCATTTAATAACAAATTCGGCATTTTTTATATAAATTTTCAAATTCCATTTAAAAGGGGGTCTAAAATCTCAAAATTTTGAAACTAATTCTTCAAAAACATGATAGATTTTGAATTTTTTGACTAAATTTCTAGAGCAAAGGATCTTAAGATCCTTAAGAATGAATCATTCTTAAGACATGATCATTCTGAATGATCATGTCTTTAATTTTGAAAAAATTGTAATTTTTTATCATACTGTCACATACCTATAAAGTGATATTTTGAAGCTTTTTTTTATTTGGAACTCGCCATTGCCATTAGACCTTCAGATCCAATCCTATTCTATTACAGTATTGATATTTTCACCCTTGTATTTCGTGTTTTTTTTTCTATTTGTATTTGTATTTGTATAGACTTTCAATGTTTTCAACTTTTTTTTTTAGTTTTTAGTTTTCGATGCGACATTTCCCCTATCCTTTCAAAGTATAAATAAAGTATTAATATATTTATGTCCCTCCCTCATCTATAAGTCCGAAATAAATATATAAAAAAAAATCTAAATGGCCTATCGGCCCTTTAATGGCTTTGCTGACTCATACCTAAGAGAAGTTGGGGAAAAAAATTCATTTTTTTTTCAAAATTTAATGTCATCTACAGTCATACTAAAAAGTGTAAAAAAAAACTATAAGAAATTGGTCTAAAAAGGTTTACAATCAAGTCTATATAGCCTACATGATAAATCTGCAGAATTTCAAGAAAATTCTATAAAAATATCAAATTATATTAAAAAAAGAAGCTGGATTTTTAATTTTTGATTAAAATGTGGTCACTATATACAGTCAAAAGTAATTTTGAACCTAGAGTCCATTGTTCTCGATTTTTTATTGGAATTATCGAGTTTTTTTGCCTCACAGTAAAGGTGACATAGGAATTAGGAATTCTAGATCAATAATTTTTTATCGGTTCGATCTGAAGGGTTTTCTACTTGTGTAATATAATGAGGCAGTGTAAAAAGTCCAGCAGAGTTTTTCATATGTAAATAACCCCCTAGATATTTAATTATTAAGGGTCTTTGTTATACCATTAGTATAATTTCAAGTATATCTTTATAGTACAGAATATCTATATGTACTGTTGGTTGTAGTAGTAAAAAAAAAAAGAGTTTTTGTCATTCACGATGATTTTGGGTCTAGCTTAAAGGGTATTTTCAAACATTTTCTAGGGCTTGATTAACATATGCAGATGTGCATAAGGCCATACATAATATACAGGTTCTTTCAAAAGTGTAACTTTTATTTCAGTTAAAAATTCTCGCATAAAAAGATCCAGCAATTATGTCTCAAATGTTTTAAAAATGCAACTAAATAGATACAATTTCGATTTATTATAAGATAACACTTCCTAGAGCTTAATTAATATAAGCAAAAAGATATTACTATACTAGTAAATAAGAATATTCTTCCATAAATACTAAATTTTACAAAAAAGCTTTAAAAAATTTCTTAACTTTGGACTAAATGTGAGTAGAATTGTCAAAATAAGGCTGAAATTGAAATTTTTGGGTGCTTTTTTTATAAAGAAAGTTTTTAGTTGTACTTTTCAAAGTCTCTGTGTAATTGTTGGGCATTAAAAGCGGACATTTAGAGCCCCAGTCCATTTTCTAACCCTTTCGAGCAAATGGCTCATTATCCTGTGACCATTAAGGGTTTCCAGACTTTAATATTATATTTGAATATCTGCATATAGTAACTATGTATGTATAATACTGTATAATATCAGTAATATAAAATTTGAAAGTCTCATTTCATTTCTGTATAAAATGTAAATTCCATTTGGATACATTGAAAGTGAAATCGAGGGTCCAAAATTTGTCCCAAACTATTATTTTCTAAATAACCAAACTCGAAAATTCATAAAATAAAAGCAATTGCAATTTACCCGGTTTAGATTTACCATTTAAAGTAATGAGAAGAACATTCTAGTAATTCTCATTTAAAGTCCAACCCTATAATATATACTGATTACTTATATGTACAGATATATGTATGGTAATATGTAGGTAGTTATCTCAAAAAATTGACATTTATTCAAAAAAATATTCAAACTGATAGTAGGTATATCATATTGGTAATACCTTTGAATTATAAATTTCATCAAAATTTTGAAAATTTTTATTATTAGCCACTAGCTTTAACGCTCCTTACCAATTTTTTTTTCAAAATTCTCATTTAAACTTTTCAAACAGTCACTTTATACCCAAATCCCAATTTCTTGGTAGTTTTAATGTACCTAAATTATTTTTATTTGATATAGGTATTTGAAAAATTTACAGTGAAATATTTAAAGGTTAAAACCATAGCCAACCAAAGATTCAGATATCTAGCATAAATTAGGTGTTATTTTGCATAGAGTAGGGTATGTCTACTCGCATGTATGTAGATACCTATATATTTATTTTAATCTTGAAATTATAATTCAAAATTCAAATTCCATCGGATCAAAAATAAAATCCTATCAATTTCCCCCTAGTTTTACACATATGACCAAATGTATCTCAATTCAATCTATTCTTATTACTATATATCAAGTAGGTACAGTCACAGTATAGATCTTATTTTATTATTTTTTGTTATGATTAGTAGTACCCTACCTATATAGTTCCTGCTTTTTGGTTTATCCATATCAAGTATAAAATAAGTAGGTATAGAAATCCCTAGTCTAAAGCCTAGAAAGGCCAACTTCCAAAGTTCCAGGATAAAAGGGTTCACATTTAAATTGAAAAAATTGTATCCTTATCCTTATTATACAGATACATTATACTTATACTGTTGTTACATAGTATCTACGTATGCAAATAAATATGATAGGAAATACAAATTGTTATGTACTTTATGCAAGAAAAAATTGTAAAAAAAAATATATAAAAGAATAAATGGGAAAACGTGAGGATATTCGGTTTACCAAGATCCTGGTTTTTGAGAAAATTTTGACAATATTTTACCTAACCAAAGACCAAAATGTCAAAATCAAATTAAAAATTATTTAATAGCACTAAATTTTATTAAAAAATCCTTTTAAAATCCTTCAATATCTTTCACTATCCTCTATATGAGCTATTTTAGTCGTTATTTATCAATTTTAAGAAATTTCCTCTATTTTTAAACTCGGATTTGATGAAATCATTCGATATACAAGCTTATACTATTGCTGAATTTCAAATTTGACATTTTATATCCAGCTCAATTGACAATATATACTGGCTTATAGGGTACTGTAGAAATGACAATTGTATTTATCTCCTAACATATTGAAATTGCGAACAAGTGGGAATAAAAAATTGTCTTTTTTTTCAAAAAAACCTAAAAAAATATAAGAAATAAGAGAAAAATGAGAATTTTTTGTGCTCAACACGGGAAAGGCAAAGTCATTTCGAATATTTGATTTAAAACGGTAAACGAGTTCACATTTTTTTGGTACAATTTTTATTTTTATGGCGGATAACATTTATCCTTGTACTACTGTATGTATAATAATGTATAGTTATTTTTCGGTAAGGAATTTGGATATGTACAAATGTATTTTGCCCTTTTTTTATTCATTTTTTTTAACTCAAAACCACGAAAAAACCAGATAGTAAAGTTTGGTCGAAAAAACTTTCCAGACAGTCATATATGATTATCTATATTCTAAATGTAAAAAAAAAGAAATCGAATCTGTTCTTATTTAATTGGAAATACCTACTATACAGAGTAGTAAATAATTATAAGAAACTTATGCATCTTTCAAAAGTTTCTGGAAATTTTTAACCATGATTTTTGTAAAATGAACCAAATTTTTTGCAAAACAAATTAAAATTTTGGGAAAAATTTAAATTTGACTCATTTTATGCACTTTAATTTTTTAAAATTGGTGCATAATATACAAGATTTTCTGACCAGATAAAATCACGGAGCAAAACAACTCAATTACATTAAAGTTGAGATCATAGTCAACATTTTTATGCAAAATTTTGGACAATGTGGACAGATACTTATTTAAAAGATCAAATTAAATGTTATGCTTATACTGATAAAACATTGGTGGAATTGAGCAGTTTTGGTCCTCGATATCAATAGGAGTTGAAACTTGGCTTTTGAAAGACCCTGTATTGAAATAATTTAAAAATTTTGTAACTCGAATTCAAGTAGGTTTGTACCAGTAGTACCTATCGATGAACTCATAAAGATATATTTTTTTTCAAAGTAGCCATTTAACCCCTTGGCATTCCTTGAAATCATTTTCACTTCATAAAAAACGCAATTTTTCTTGGCCCCTTATCTTAACTGGTAAAATTCTAATAGCTTTTTTCCTTCCGTTTTGAAATGGCCCTTTTTTTAGCTCAAAATTGTTCAGCCAAAAAGAAATTTCTAGTCAAGAATACATACCTAGTTGTAATATCTACATAGTAATAAGCATTTACTCAAATGGAATAGATTAATCTTGCCCATATTAACTCAATATGGATCATATTTAACACCTCTAAACTCGAAAATAATCGTAAAGATAAAGAGACACTTAAAAATCTTGAAAAAGTTATGCTTAGAGATTTTAAAAAATTTAGAAACTCAAAGGGCAAGAAACAAAATGGAATTTTTTGAGAAATTTTTGAAAAATTTTTTGGCATGATTATTAACTGAAAAAATGGACTCATTTTTTGGTAATATTTTTAATTACTAGATTTAAATATACTCGTAGATGTACTGATATGTACCTATGTATCAGTATTTCAATTTTTCCAATACAAATATAAAATATCCAATTTCTTTCATAGACTTTGACTGATCAGAAGTTGGATTTGATTTGTTAGGTTTTTACAATTTTAACTTTTTTGTTATATACATATCTGCAGTATTATACATACTATAGATGATATGTATCTATGATGTAAAAAAATTCTCTAATCTGGTATTTTAAGAGAAAAAAGTGAAATAAACAAAACACAAGTTTGTCTTGTACTAAACGGACGGATATGGGGAAAGTCTCGGGAGAAAAAAAAAGTTTTCTTCAGACTTTTTAGACATATATTATGTGTCACTCAATCTTACTCATTCTGTCTTCATCACATGTTCTTAACTTGAAAACTTAAAAAAAGTTTAATTTTTAAACAAAACTTGGAATATATATTCAAATAATAAGGTCTAAAGCTATAATAGCATTTCAAAATACTAAAATATATATAAAGTATGTACCTAAATTGTAAATTGTACCTATGTAGTGTATATTGTATACTAGTACCTAATAATTAATAATATAACAATTTATTATAGACACATATTATGATAAAAATCAATTGTAAATTACTTTAACTAATTATTAAGTATAATAATTATAAGTTTATTTATAATTTTTAAGGTACATGACATGATATTATGAGTATTTTCTAAATTATTTACTCTGATATTTATGCTAGCCTACCTACCTACTTAGGCTTTAGGTAGGTTTTATTTAAAAAAAAGCAATAGGATATTTCATTGTAAAATCGATGAGTCAAATCCATCATGTCGAATTATTCGGAAATGGATTATTTTTTTGCAAAAAAAGGAAAGCAACTTTTAAGCATACAAAGACTAGGAGATCTATCATCTGCATAGTTATTTATCAATATAATACAGTGTATTTCAAAACTACATATTCAAGAATAACATTTGAAGGTGTAAATAAATTCAAAATAATTGTGAATTTATCCTTAGTACTCGTATCTAGATAGGTACTTACAAATAATCGACTAAAACCCTTATATAGGTTTTAAATTTTTTAAGAAAAGTATTCAAATATAGGAGATTTCAGTCCTTTATAGGGTTTAAGCCAATCTAAAGGCTATCTGTATAATTATTTATTTCTCATTTATTAGGAGAAATAATGAGAAAACTGATTATAGATAGTAGGGTATTATTTTCTAAATTTTTTGAAAAATTGTTTAAAAAATGATATATTTAACAGATTTGTATCAAAAATCTGATTTATATCAAGTTTAGAGACAATGGTACTATCTGTATGAGAAATGCTGTATAAGAATTTATGTAATATTTGAAGTTTTTCTAGTAAGTACTTAGAGTACATACTAGAGAAAGCACATATTGTAAATTGTACTTATGACAAAGTTTAAATATTCAACTATCTATCAATTCTGTCTGGCTTACAAAAAACCTACGCTTTCTTCAAAAAAAAAATTTCTCTCAAGATACAATTCCTAAAAATGTGAAATAACATTGCATTTCCCCTTCAAACTACTCAAAATTTTCGTAGAAAATTGAAGACATTACATTACTACAAGTATTAACATAAGCACAATTGTGTCCTGTAATAACAAGTAAAGTATTCGAGTTAGGAAAAAAAACTGTCAATATGAAGTTAAAATGATTCTTCGAATTTGACATAGAAAATGCAAAAGTCGATTTTTGAAATTTTTCTAAACCTAAATTAAGAAAGCTTTTTATCCTAAAATATATGAGAGTATAGATACAAAGGTAATTTCTCAGAGCACTTAATAAATTAAAAAAGGCTTACAAATGAGCTAATTTTGATTTTAAAATTGCAAATTTTGTAAGAATTATCAAAGTTCTTAAAAGGATAAGCTTTTTAAATGATTAAAATCGAGACCAAATCTCAATTTTCTAATCACATTTGTAGTTTTTAAATATCTTATAGTATCTATTCAGTATTATTAAATTCCAACTTTAATTCTAATTGATGATATTTTGAAAGAATTTTTAGTAAAAATTTTGATAATACTGAAGATTAAAGTGGGATATAAAATTCATTCATAAAATTGAATTAACTAGTTGAGTAAAGAATCAGTTTAAGAAATCTTTTATCTTTTTTAATAAGTCGTAATTGCTTGTAATTCAACTTGTTGTTGAACCGAAATGAGTATCTGAACTAATTAACTTAAGTCTGTATTTTATGGCTCGAGCTAGGCAAACAATTATATTTACTACTACATTAACTTACCCTGAGTTTCAAGTTCAACCATTATAGCCCTATAATAATATCTTTATAATTTATAAATACTTTTTACTACTGCTACTATCTTATACTATTTAGTACTCTACTATTATATTACATAAGAAATATCAAGATAGTAGACTATATTATATAGTTTAATACAGAAAGATGTAAGATGTGCAAATTTCCTAACTTTCTCAGCTCTAATCTAAATCTAAAGTCTAAAGTATTAGCAAAAACAGAGCTACTATACTGGTACTACGATACTACTATACTACTTAAATGCTACTAGCAAAATATCTGAAACTTAAAGTATCTATCAACTCCTACAATGCACTGTATAGACGTAATATTATCGCGAAAAGTTTACATATTTCTTACAGAGTCTTTAAAATTCGTCTACAAAGGATACCTTATAATAGTTATATTGGGCTTTCTGACCTTTTTTATGAGTTTATCATGTAAAGGCCTGGCAGCCCTGGCTCAAATTTTTAATATTTTTGAAATTTTTGAAAGATTTTGTACAAATCAGTTAAATAATTTGGGCTTAGCTTTATACCTATATCATTATATAAGAAATTGTATGTAAGAAATTGTATTTAGCTCAAAAATCATTTTGAGCTAAATAAAAATATCAAATTTTTTAAATTTTTTGAGACAATTTTTTATTAAAATGTCATTTTCCTATTACTATTTTGACCTTTTGAACAATAAACAATAAATCGGTGTTTAAACATGAATTTTGATTACAGATAGGTACTTGATAAAAGATTTTGTTTTAAATTTATACAATACCTACAACCTGAACTGATCTACAAGTAGTTAGTAAAAAGATTCAAAGGTTTTATTTGAATTTTTGAAATATTCAAAAGTATGTAGGTAGTTTTGTAAGACTCTGTATAAGTAAGTATATAGTAAATATTAGTAGTTTAGTTTAGAAGTAGTACTTTCTATTCAATGCAAGTTTACAAGGTCGTACTATAAGTTATAATATTTTATCCTAGGACTACTTAGGTATATATACTACCTATATACCCATGTTGTAAGTAAATTTTCAAAAGTTGTATAAAATTATTTAAGATTCTATTGTATACTACTACATATACTTGTACAAGTATAGACTTGAGAAAGCTGTGAAACAAGTACCATTCTCTAATAATAGGCCAAAAAACTAAAATTGCATTTATTCATAAGAAAACATCTGTAATTAAATTTTAACCTAAAAATCTATTAATATTTACATAGCTATATCATAATTAAGGATTTTTTAAACTTACTCATCCAAAGATAAACAAAAAGCAAAAACTGCCGTGTTTTATAATTAAGAATCAATGGATCAAGACCTATTTAAACCAAATATTAATATTAATTTAAATGCTTATTTGAATACTTTTTGATAACAATTTTGTACAAAAGTAGAGGGTCAGAGTTTCAAGATTTCAAAATATTTAATGTTTATAAGTTTAGTTGTATATTTTTATGCTTGATAATTTACATCTAAAAACTTTTGAGTGACTAATTATTTTGAAATTTCCATTTCAAAGAGTATAAAATTGAATTTTATCTCGAATTTTGTCACTTTTTTGAGACTTTGATAGAGATGATGAGTCATTTTTGTCTGGTCTGAGTGTGATAAAAATTCTAGAGTTAAAAATCCTTAAAAAAGTATAAGGGTATTAAGTGTAAAATGTAGAAATAAAAAGTAGAAAAAATGGACGTTTTTTGTGGCATTGGTGGCAGTGGGCGTTGATTTTGGATTGATGGGGAGGTTGTTTGAGTTTTGAAGGAAAAAAAATCGACGAGGGGAGAATTTGGACTTTGGCTATACTTTATTCTAGTATTAACTACCTACTAGCTTTACAAATACCCTTGGTACTGTCTAACTAGAACCTATATGTTCTAGTATACCTCTAGAATTATATCAAGTTTCGAGTATTTTTGTAAAAAAAAAAAGCTCCAAGGGTCTTTTCTCTGATAGAGAATAATGGGATTCGAGAATTCTGCTGGATCTGAAGATTTTGAGCTTTCGAGCACTCGAGATCGAAGCTTCAAGGGTTGAATTAGAATTCGGGTATAAATACATAGTTAGTATAAAAAAAATATCAACGAAAATATCCGAAAATATTGTCAAAATTTCAAATGTCGATACAGATAAGCAAATTACATAAAAAAACTCGGAAATATTCATTAATATTTTAGTTAATTTTTTTAGGTATTCAGGACTTTAGAGATCTTTAAACTTTAAGGGCTCATTTAATAAAATTATATGGGTATGTAATACGAGTATAGATATATATCAAAGTCGATGAGAATTTATCGAATTTTAAGAAATTTGGGTGACAAAACACCTAAAATTCCTAGGATTTTTTTCAGATCTATTGATAATTTTCATGACTTTGATAGTTGTATCCTTATATAGGTATCTCATATTTCAATTTTGAAAATCCGTATTTCATAATTGTAATATATTTGTAAGGTGATCAAGTGACCTTGAATCATCAAAGCGAAAATTGATACGACTATGACTTGATGACTTGATGAGAGTTATCAAATTTCTATTTTCTAAGCCTAGTTTTCTCAATTAGTAATGAAATCAAGCAATTGGACAAAAAACTAAGGATTTCAAATAAAAAATTTAAATAAGAATGCCACTATCTAGTAAGAATGCCACTATATCATTATACTATAATGATGAAATTTTTGGCTAATTTTTATTTTGATTAAGAGTCCGTATTCAAGTGAATTAAGGGGTTTTACAAGAAAAAGACCAGGAGTCAGTCATTCGGTTTTTTTTCGAACATTTGCATTTACTTTTCCTTTTTATTTTTTACCCGGGTTCTACTTTCCATTTCTATCAGTACAGTTAGTATTAGATATAAAGTACCTATACAAGTATAAGTAATAATAAGTAGGTGCCTATAGTAGTAGGGACCGGGCATTTATTGATCCGTGGCCAGCAGCTCGTCCACAATATGTGCATTTCGCGCATAACTCAATCTCCCCCACCATCCAAAATAAAATACCTTTCTTTCTTTCTTTCTTTGGCTCAGAAAATTTCAAGCCACTTTTTTAACTTCATTTCTGAATTATTTAAAACACCACCAGCGACTGACTATTCCCGACAAATCAATCTAAGAAATTCAGCATAGACCTAGGTTATATACAGAATTAGGTAGTTGATAATACGAAACTACAGATTGTAGGTAAATAATACTAGAGACTAGAGATACAGTATTTCGTATTATTTGGGCTATATATGTTTCTTAAATTTTTAAAAATTTTAGAATTTTTTTGGAAAGAAAGATAGATAAATTGGAAAGGAATCATTTGATTATCATATTAATACAATATTTCAAAGTTAGGTATTTAAAGAGATAGAATTAATTGAATTTTTGTTAGGTGCTTCACTTGATCTCAAGTTTTATAGGTATATCATTTCTTAGATACCTTCTACTGATATATTGATTCTGTAAAAATTCATCGAAAAACCGACTGAGTTAAATAAAATTAAGTGGCGACTGATCAAAAGACAATCGAAAATAATGACTGAGGATGAGTGAAATTGCATATAACATGTCTAAAAAGCTTACAAAAATGAATCGACTAACTAAAACAAAGTTAATTTTTTTAATTAAGAAATAACTATTAAAATTAATTATTGAATTAAATAATCAATAATTTTTCGATCAGGTATACTATACAAAGACAAATGCGAAGAATATTGAAAATTAAAAGAGGCATAATAGCACCTTTATCTTAATCTTTTACAATCCAATATCACAAGTTTAAAAAATATAATTTTCCAAAACGACTTTTAAATTTAAAAATATAAGATTTTAGAATTCGTCGAATGTAAGGATACTTATACCTACTTATGGTACTTTGTTAGACATTGCTTAAGCAAATTGAAATTAGAAATTACCAGACTTTACCTGATTATTAAGTATATAATCGTAAGTTCCATTTAACTTTGAAAATTTTAATATTATTTACTGTTGTACAGTGTAAATAGACAGATTTGTAAAAAAAAATGTATCTAAAGTAGAGGGTTAATTTCAACCCTTATGGTGAGATGGGGTTTTAGAGTTTTTTACCCTTTAAAATCCAAAAAAATATTGATCTCTACAAATATTTAGGTACATATTTGTTAACTAGCTCATTCTCAATACTCAATACCCTACTAGGATTTGAGCATGGAAGTCAATGGGTTCATTCTCAATGACCTTTTCATCTGTCTATCTTATATTTGTAATTCATTAAAAAATTTCTCTTAATATAAATATTATGACTTTCTTAAATAAATGTAAACTTCTGAAGGCGTAACTACAAATCTCGACAAAAAAATTAATAAAATTAACAAAAATACAATTGCGAATCATATACATAAGGTATAATAAATAATGGTATAATCATGCCGAAAGTTCTATTTATATTTATTGTTAGATTTATATATTGGTCGATGTTACGAGTGAAATGATAAGATTCTAAATTCATAATACTTTAAATGAATTGATTTTAAAGTTCATTTATACACAATTTTTTTAATTTTCTAGCCTTCGACATGAGCTAATTAGGTTAACAAGGTCTTATCGCCTATAGCCAATAGAGCTAGTCATATATCTTATATGTGAACTATAATATATGATTTAAATCAGATTTTAGGCCGCAAATGAAAGGACAGATATTCGGGCACTATAGCCCTTTTCCTAATTTTTTGATAATTTCCCGATTCTACAAAGGTAATAATAGTTTGTAAATATTTTGATTATGTATTTTTTAGCTAGTTATCCTTTGTTTTGAATTTTTCATCAGTATTTACATATAATATCTAGAGACTACTTAATCAACTTTTAATAAATTTCTTTGAGAATATACGACTCTGTTTCAACTCTTTAACCTGAATACCTCAATTAAGTTATATTTAAATTAGAATATATACCTATATAAAAATAATGATAAAGATTAATTAAGTATCAAAAATCAAAAAGCCAGAGACAAGTATAATAAATTAATACAAGTACCCTACTACTCCGTAGAAAAAAATTACAAAATATTTATATCTTTCTAATTGGCCTTATTTCAATTTTTATGATTTAAAGATTTAAAATACAAATAAAAATTATCTACCTATAATAGTAGAGGTTGTCTTTGTCTCAAATTTTTAAGAATTCTGTCATCTGCAAATAAATCAGATTTAGTTTTTAGGCTGAAATCCTGCCAAGGATGAAACTGATTGAAAAGAGCCTCAAGGTAGTTGACAGATATTTCAAATCACTTATAAAAGGCATATTAGAGTATACAATTAAAAGATTTGGGATTCAAATTTTATGAATTTGAATGAATTTTCGATGAAAATCCACTGTTTTGTTGAAAGATACTTATAAATATAAATAAATATACATGTATTAAGTATCTCATACCAGTACTGATTCTGAGTTTTGATTTCAATTCGATTCGATGAGTTCTAAAGTCAGTCAAATCAGCAGCAAATATACTGAAATTATTCGAAGAATATTTGCTTATGCACAAACCATAGTTTAATTTTAGACCATTGACATGATTTTCAATTCAAAAGTGTTGAAAATCTAACTCATTTTGAAAATTTTCCAAAAAAAAATTCAAATTTTTGATTCTATAAAAAGTAATAACAAAGTGCCTATCTACCTTTTGATATTCTACAGTTTTTTTTAAAATTTTGCTATAAGATTCTTATATAATTATCTAGCAAGAACTTGAATTTTAATGGATTTTAGGTTTTTAAAAGTAGGAAACCTATGTTATTTTATATGTACAAAATTGGACAAAATTGCCAGTTGGTAATTGTCATTGGTTTTAGTATGTACAAATAGGATACTTAAAGCTATTTGAGAATTTGAATATGCAAGTATATGGTTTTGATCACAAAGACCATTTATTTTCGCTGAATTGCTCAAAATCTCCATTCTCAGGTACCTACATGTTCATGTAATATGTAGAGTATCCTACGTACCCTACTATGTACTATGTATTACATATGATTATTATACCCAGTACTTACTTGCCATTAACCAATTTAAATACTCAAACCTGTATTACATTTAAATACAAACTACAAACTGAAATATTTGAAGCTATTGAACATTTCATTTTGGATCTGTTAGATCTCCCAACTAGTGTATCTCAGTTGTAGGACATTTTGATGACAAATTTTTACTCAAATTTTTATTTAAACCTCAACTTAACTTTATACATTTGTATACATTGGCCTATTGCTTAAATATAATTAGGCTGCAAAGTATTTTAAGGCTATTATTGTTCAAGATTATACTAGGCGCTAATTTGACCTAACCTTATTTAAGTTACTTGACCTAATTAGATTTGAAACTATCTAACCAATCATTAAACGAGATTTTACGCCAAACTCTAAATTTATTACATTTTCTTAGTGTTAGCTGTAATACTCGGTCTTCTGGTAAAATTCTATTAAAAAATCAAAAATTTTACAAAAAAAAATGAAAAAAGTTTTTGAGTTTGGAGATGAGTTAGGAAATTGATCTGGACAAAATAAATTGTAGCCCAAAAGTATTGTTTGTATTTTGTATCTGTGTAGGACATTAGCAGATGCTCTGTGCTAGACCAAATGTAGATACTTTGCTTATTTGAATGTGGAAATTTGAAATTTGAAAATTTCTTTGACTTTGTGAATCCATTCAACCGTCCAGCCGAATCAAATAGTCAAATATCGAAGAGATACCGCATAATATAGTCTATGAAACAAATTTTACAATTGCCATTATTTCTACTATTACCTAGAAATGAATTCAAACATATCCCATGTACCTACAAAATATCCAAGTCCAATTACTTGAGTTTAGGAGACTTAATTAAAGAACAGGTCCCCCCCCCTTTTACAGACATTTGTTTGCCTCGAATTGGATATAAAATTAATTTTTAAATTTACGAAAAAGCAAATAACAACAATCAAGTAAAGGATACTTTCAATTCAAAAAATATTTTCCAAAATTTCAATCAAACATTAACATTAACGTATATGTATATGATAAATATTTTGTGTTAGAAAACTTTTGCTTATATTGAGGCGTGAAAAGTTGAAATAATGCAAATATTTTTTTATTTTTCTGCAAAAAAGATCCTTTTACTTGTCTATCTTGTATTTAAAATACCTTTAAACTCGCCATAAGGCATTCGGTTGTAAATTTTCTAATTGAAATTACTTTCAAGTACCTATCTATTTTAAAGGCATTCTTTTAAGCCCCTATTATACTATGACTTACTGTAGATGAAACTACTGATCTAGAGAGTAAGAATGAGTTTTTTAAATTTTAAAATTTTGTAAAGAAAAAAAGGGTTCAATTTATTATAAGGGATCAATAAAAAGTACTTAAACTTTGGGTTTTTTATACGATTTAAAAGGTTGATGAAAAAAAGGATCCTTATTCATTTATTTTGAATAAGGACAGGACAGCGAAGGGATTAATCATTTTAAATTTATAAAAAGAGTACCTAAATCTTTAAAAAAATTTCCTATTTGAGCTTGGACATAATTACAATCAAAATTTTGAAAAAATATTTGAACACACGACAAGTACTTATAGAAAAAGTTGATAAAAAACCGAAATTTCGCTAATTTTAAAAGTTTTTGGAAAAATTAGATAGGTACTTTGGTTTTAATTGTGCTGATATAACTTTTATAGAAATTTTTCGAATCTAAAATCACTATTATACCATTCCATTAACTACTTTTCTATACTAGTATCTTTCTAGATCCTTCTAATAGTACCCTACCTAAAGTAAAAATTTATTTTTAAGAAAAGTCCGCATTTGCTATTTTTTGACTGAGAATGAGACTGTGGTGATCTTTCTTTCATTCTTTTCCATTCTGACAAGTAGGTAAGTAGTTAAAAGACGATGAAAAATCGGATTTTTTGTGAAGTTTGATTTTTTTTTACTAGGGTCTACTACAGCAGTTTTCCTGGCTCAGATGGATCTTTAGTTTTTTTTTCAAAGATATTTTCAAGCTAAGAAAAGTATAGTTCATGGTTAGTGAATCCCCGGGTATTAAAAAATGGCAAAAAAATGTGAATCAAAGTATTTTTATCAAGATCAAAACTTTTAAAAAAGTCTTTTATAACAATTTCTATAATTATATAAGTTAAGTAGCAAATATGGTCATATAATTATATGATTTAGATCAAAAACTTTATTTTTATACCTAAATAAATTTTCAAAAATTTTCTTAATTTCAAGTTTTCAAAAATCAAACAACCCAAAATCCAAATTTTGAGCAAGTATTTACAGGAATTTAAAAGATTTTAGTGATAATTTGAAATTTACATCAAATTCAGGCTACTAAATTGTCAGATTTTTCATATTTTAGGATGGTTTTTATGTTTAAAATTATGAATTGCCAAAATTTTTGATTTTTTCCGAGTTTTTTTTTACAATTTTAAAGTTTTTAATGGATTTTGATAGTTTTTTGACATTTTGACCATGGATATTTTGACCTGGGTGGAAATGGTCCTGAGATATTTTTCGGTTTCCGACATGTGATGGATATTGCGAGGTCTGCGAGACAAAAGTGCCGGGACATTGAAGACATTGAGAAAGTGGAGGAATTCTGAAGCCCTTCGGGAATTTCACTTTTTTTTACCAGCAGAGAAAAAAGAACCAAACCTCAGAAAAATAGACCTTTGTGAAATAACCACTATATAAATATGCACACTGAACAATATACATACATACTAAGGTATAAGATAATATTTCAAATTTCTAGTTTTACTTAAGAATCGATAAAAAATTTCAAAAATATGAAAACATCAGTAGGATAAAGGATACACATTGCAAAATCAAGTTTCAAAAATATTCAAAATCCCCATCTATTGTTTAATTGTAATTATAGATAAGTTCATCAGCACCATTTTTGATTCCATTTTTATAAATGATAAACCCAAATATATATGTTAATGAATTCCAATCCATTGGGCATTTTTATGGATATTTCAGATATTTCAGAATTTCGATATCATAAATGTAAATTGTAGATCAAAAGTCCATTTTAAAAATGTGGATTAGGAGCTTATCATGGATAAAAAAAGGCAAAAAAAAAAGTTCTTTAGATACTTTTGGTTGGTCTGACTTTGAGACTTGATAAGGGCAAAATAATACTCTTTATAATACTGTATATACAGTACTTACCTACATAGCATATATTGTAGATTGTAGATCTATTATCGAAAGTCAAAATGTTCTTCAAATTGCAGAATTTTGGGGAGAATAAGACTGATGATTCTGTTATTTCAAGGAAAAAGAGCAATAGTCAGCAAAGTATTACACAAGTACCTACAGTTTTACTATTCTTTATACAGGTTCATTGAAAGGTATCTGACCAAGCAGGAAAACTATTAATTTACTAATATAAGAGTACCTAATAATTACATTTTCAGCGAGAGACTTTGCAAAATGGAACTAAAATAAATTATTTTAGTTTAAATTTCACAAGTAAAATTTTCAATTGGGTTCAAATTTTGAAAAATTTCATCAAATTACAAGATTTACTTTACAAGTATTGTTTACTTCTTTAAACATTTTTTAGCTGAAATACTCACTAGCTTCCTATAATACTACAGATAGTACTAGTTGAGATCAGAGAAAGACAGTTTTTTTGGTCTCTAAAGATTTGAAATTTATGAACTCGAAGCTTTGAAAAAATAAAACTGCAAAGTCCGAATAGAAAAACCCCAGGAGGATTTCGAGGAAAAAAGTTTCAATTCGATCTACTGCTAGAAATAAATCGATTTTATTTTCAAATAGAATTTACAAGTACTGATATATATTAGAGATACTAGACTCAAATAGGTATTTCTAATTTGGAGGTAATGTATTTACAAAGTAATTCTATTATAATTTTTACGTTAAGAAAATCTAGCTTCAACTACTTAGATACATATAGGTAGATATATTTAAAACATAAAATATTTTAAACAAATTAAAAAGAATTAAACGTGAATATCCTATCTGTAATATAAACTTATGATATCTCAAATGAAATTGTAGAATACTTAATCGGCATCAAAATTTTCGATAAAACTATTTGAGAAACCAAAAATTTCTCATTTCCTTTGAAATTATTTAAAATTTTTGTTTCAAAATTAGTATAATTAAAATGCCTAGCAAACTGGTGTTTACTTTAGCCAAATATTTTGACACTGGATAACACCTTTAAGTGTATTTGAGTGTATTTAATATCATTACAAGGACCCAAAGAATTTCCCCTCTCGTATACCTACTTGTGTATATTCTGTATACTACACACATAGTAGGGTACATAAGTGCTTCATATCCTATGTATTTTAAACTAATTTCAAATTAATACTTAAATTCCTTCACAATTTGATCTAGACATGATTCTAACTTGGCTTTAAATGAATTCCAACAGTCTTTATAGTCAAAGTAAATTAAACAAAATTCACAAAATAACAACAAACCTTTATTATTGTAGATACTTTTTTTTCAAAATTCTGTATCTAAATTTTAGTTTAAAAATACAGTTGAAATTTTTATCTGGTATTGAGCCATAATATAATAAATCTAATGGCTATTATATATACTTTATTTTATCTTATTTCTGAATTAAATGAAATAATTGTTGGATTTTATAAATTTGACATTTACAGCCAGGTCCATTTTGAGAAACCAAAAACCGAGTGGTTTATCCAACTCATAAGAGTCCAAAATTGAATTTCAAAGTTTAAGAGCAAGCATAAATTTTCACTTAAATATTCACCTGACAAGTAAAATAATACTTTTGTACAAAAAATACAATGAAATGAATCTCTAATAATTTTTGTAAAAATTATTATGTAACCTACCTAATTTTTAATTTAAGAGGAATTCTAATGATATGATTGAAAAATTTGGAAATTTTTGGACAATTTTATAGCTTTGCTTGTGAGAAAATTTGCGGATCTTTCATTTCCTTTTGTTGGTTCTTCGTCGAATCTCACGATATCAAAAGGACCAAGCTTTCAAAAAGTTTTTTTATCCATCTATTTCAATATATCAAAATCGAGTCCTTTTCATTTCAATTGAAATCAAAGGGTAAAAAGATATTTATTTCAAAGTACCTACTTGGCGATATTTGTATTAAAAAATACCTTGAAAGGGTGAGATATCATTTTATTGGAAGAGTTTTTATGAAAAATTTGCTTCAGGTAATGTCATATTTTTCTTCCCTATTCAACTACAGTATAGGTACTGTACCAGTACTTACCTGGCACCCTATTTTATATTTTTGAACCATTTTTTATGACCAGGTCACATTTCCTATACTGTAAAAAAATTTATTATACTCATTACATAAGGATTAGATGGATTTTTTTATATCATGATCATCATGGTCTAGTGACTTGGCTTGTGGAAAAAAAATGTAATTTCTGATTTTCGACCAAGATCTCAAAGAATGGATATAAAATAAAGGGTTAGATTTTTTGACACATTTTGTGCCAAAACTAAAATATCAAATTTTATTTTTCATAAATTGGTAATAAACCTGCTTATCTATCAGTATATATTCAATAAATTGATTTACCATTACAAAATTTTACAAAATTTTCAAATTTTTGCATTCGAAAATCACTTACCTAAATTATTTTGAGCTTGTTTTTCATTTATTTACCTATTGCTTTTACGAGTATACATGTTCCTATAGACCTAGAGATCTGAAATTATTAGGTTATAATAACTTATTCATTGGATTATAGAGCCTAATTATAGTCATCAAAATTTAAAAAATCTTATAGTAGGTACTAGATTCATATTTTATGGAAATTTTCTGAAAGTAATTTGAAAATAGGAAATTTTTTTCTAAATTTTACTTTTGGGCTGTTTGTTTTTCGATAACTTGACAAGGTAGGTATAATTTCTATTTATATTAAAAGGTTGTACTGACTGGTAATAGTACAAGTGTAAATATTTTGTACTATAAAGGTAAAGAAATGGACATTTTTATGTCTAAAGGGTTTGTTGGCAAAAAGCTTTTGCTTTCAAAAGGGTCACAAAAGTGCAAGAAAAAAAAGTTTTTTTGCTCCTGTTCGATATTACTCTAACCCTTTCACATACAGACAATCCAATATTTTTTATTTTATTATCCTAACGAAAAAATAGCAGTACAAGTATCTATCTACTATACAGATGCACTGGTACAAAAATACAAAAAATGATTTCAAAATTGCTCTTATCCACAGCAGATAGAAATGAAAATACCATCAACTAATGTAAGTAATAAATCTGTGTAGTGCTTTATAACAGTAGTACCTTATATAGGTACTTATATCTACCTAGATTAAAGGC
>JAQIXA010000871.1:0-32798 GCA_034699045.1 Nanhermannia cf. coronata Gr-Ori-00579
ATTTGGAATTCTAAAATATACATTAAAATTACTGTATAAAATCTCGGATCACAGCCTCCCTCATAGTGATTGACACCGGCAGAGACTATGCCTTGAACCCGGAATTTATTCAAAGTTTTGATATCCTCGAAAACTAATCCACCTCCACTAAATTAAAAAATAGATAAAAATCTATTACTAAAAGGTTATAGCTAAATATATTTGAACTTACGAATCTCCATCACAAGCACTTGAACCTGTAAATTAAATAAAAAGTTATAAAAAAAGCTCTATATACTATGGGAAAAAATTCAATTTATCACCATTTTTGTATCCTGAAATTTTAAAAATTTGTAATCTATTAGAAAATTTCTCAAAATTTTATGAATATTTAGAATTTAACCTGCACAAAAAGTTGAATCTCTAGTTAATTGAGCTAAGGCTGGATGAGATTTTTGACATTCTCGTCTAAAAATTCAAAATATTTAGCAAATTCTGCACTATAATCTTTGCAAAAAAATTTAATTTTAACACTTTTTGCTAATAATAAGGCTGGATATTTGATATCTAGGCATATGTTCTACAATATTTAGCATACCAACATTCCTATTTGGAATTAGAAATCGAAAGTTTTCAAAAAAAATTATATCTGTATTTTAGGACTAGTAGAAAAATTTGAATTTGCAAATTTTTGTGTTTTTTGAAATTTCGATTATATTTGGGGATTCGTAAAGGATATCTTGGGATATAAGGCTTTTATATCAAGGATAATGTATACAGTTACTGGTAGGCTAAAGTAACGAGGTAGCTAGGCTACTACAGTAAAGAGCGACTCGATGCAAATTTTATTTGTTTTATATGAGGCAGGCCTGAACCTGAACGGGCCTCAAAGCTGAATACGAGTATATCCTTTGTGAAATTTATGGAATTTTTTTTACCTTCCTATAACAGGTATTTTGAGTTCTTGCAATTCTGAAACAAATTCTCTTTTAGCGACACTTCCAGCTCGGCCAAATCCAATGATCTATATGTTTCAAAATTAGATAGGGTACTAAAGTATAATAAAAATTACATAATTTTAAAATTATCGAAAATTACAGTTCCCAAGTTAGAAGGATCAGGTTCAATAATATCATCATGTAGTGGTAGACAAGCTGGGCGAACCCAATCAGATATATTAACTCTCTAAATTAGAAAATTAGATCAGAATTCAGAATATTTAGAAAAAATTTGCAAAATTTGGTAAAAATTTCTAATTCTTATACATTTTTAAGCCAAACTAAGGCAATATCTGAATCATAATTTGAGGGATTATAATTTTCATGAATATCAATTTCAATAATTGCTCTTTTTTGAACATTTCCATCATTTTCCCCATAATCTCTTAAATGTTTTCCAAGGAAAATTTGAATTTTCTCGAAATCTTCACGTTTTTCTGAACTACTTCTTCTTGTGACACAATGGGCGGCTTTAGCAAAAAAATTATAATTTTTTTCCTAAAAATACCTATGTACTTGGTAATTTACCTGTAAGAATTGCATTTTCTGAAATCAAAGTTCCGGCACAAAAAAAGGTGTAATTTTGACTATTCGTTGGGTCTATTAATAAAATTTTATTATGATAATTTTAAGATAAGTGTTATTTAGATATAAAATTTTGGAAATTTTTTAATCTGACCTTCATGATAGAAACTTGCAAACCAAGGCCATTTTCCTGCTCTAAAATTTATCTTATAAATTTTCAAAATTTCATTTTTAAAAAAGCTTACTTTGCAGCATATCCACCAACTACAAAGCCAGTTCCTTTAAAATTTGCTTCACCACAGTCTAAATGGCATTGCCATCTGAAATATTGGATTTTTTATCAGTACTTGATTGAAATAATTAGGACTTAAGTATAATTTTAAGTATGCCAATGTTGGTTGAATTTACCCTCATATTTTTGGCCTGTATAAAATTAACCTTTTAGTTTAGGTTTTTTATGGGTTATTTTCATACAGGGATAAAGTACTAATTTAACCTAATATAGGGGTTAATTCTACCAAAATAGGATTAAGATTCAGTTATAAATACCTAGGATTTCTTTTACTCCATTTCCCATTTACGCAAATTCGTTCATGAATAGCTGAAGCGGTGACCGGCTTAATCCAATGCTTTTTACACCTTCAAATATCAATTATTTTAAAATTAATCATATATATAGAGATATATAGAGTTATATAGAGATTATGGGATAGTTCGGGAAAGTTTAAAAATTTGGACATTTTTGGACGAACTGGCTCATTCGAAAACAGGGTGTCCAAAAAACTAGAGATAAAGAATATCTTAGGGTTATAATAGGTTTTCTGGCCTTTATATGGTGGTTAACATTGAAAGGCCTGAGAGCCGAATTTATCATTTAACAATAAGTACCTACTTGTATTCAGCTGTAGTTCCATTAGGCGATGACCCCTTAAGACAATTTTTAAACCCAGGACAAGAAATGTCAACTCCACTCTCGGTTTTCAAAGGCGGACAACCAGCCAATTTTGATGGACTTTTCGACCTATCTGACAAAACATTGGTCCGATTTTGTGGTCTATTACTTTTAAAATCTATATCTTGAACTAGGTCAACTAGAATAACAATTTAGAAAATTTTATTAAAATTACCTAATGCCTAATATTCTTTTATATAATTATGACTAATTATATAAAACAGAACACTTGCACAAATATTTAATAATTCGGTTTTATTTCAGATAAAATACTAGACATATACCATAGAACAAGTTTATTTCGGATCTATCCTTTCATCAGGATTGAAAATTTTTAGAAAAAAGTTTAAAAAATGCAAAATACCGTTTTCTAAATGTGGTTCATTCTCAAGAAATTCAATTTTTTGAGGTGGTTTGGATTGATTTGATGGTTTTGGCATTTCCTTTGGTTCTTCAACCTGTGGTTCTTCAGGAATTTCTTCAGGCTTTTGATCTTGATCTTCATAATCTGCCTTGTTTTCAGGCTTATTTTTCGAATTTTTGCTTTTATTTTTAGCTTCATCTTCAAGTGCGACGATTAAAAGTGCTTCAAGAACTTCTTCATCTGTATATTTACTTATATCGTCATTAACTTCACCTTCATCCTGATAATCCTGATAATTTTCTTCAGAATTACACCAAACTATACATACACAAAATTCAATAAAGAACTTGGAAAAATATCTTCGGTTCATAATTCGGCTTTCTGGCCCCCATATTAATATAGCAAAGACCTGAAAGCCGAATAGATCCTTTCCAAAAATAAAATATTACCTTCAGAATGAAGTATAGTAAGTAAGAATATCAGTGAAACTATTTGAAAAATTGAACCCATTTATAATTATTTATTTTTACAGATCGCAAAATTTTTGTTTCTTATAACTTTATTCTACTATACCGTATACGGTATACGGTATACCCTACTTATAGATATAGAGAACATATTTTTATAGTCATAAACAAAGTATTGTTTTTTGCCTATATAAGCACATAATTCATAATAATATGTACAAAGTTATACTATACTACTCGTAATATAGGATATAACAATACAAAATTAGCGTCATATTTATTCAATTTAAAGATCAAGTACGTAAATGATCTTTTGTACAAATTGTATCTAAGTACTCGTAGTTGCAAAAAAACCTAGACAGGTTTTTCTAGTTATTAATTGCTTCTGGACAATAAAGCCAGTATCTATCTTGCACAATACTTTTGTAATAGAGTTATAATTTTGAAATTTGTTTGAGAATATCTTGAATATTCAGATCCAGATAATATATTACCTATATATTATCTGGATATCTATCAGTATCTGTATTAGTATACAAATTTAAGAAAAAATTACAATTTCCTATTCTGAAAACTTGGAATCCAGTACCCAGACCCAAAGGAGGGTCAGGGATTTGAGCATAGAAAATGCCAAAACTTTGTTCACAGCTTTTGTAGTGATATATTGAAGGAAAATTTAGCTTAAAACTCGGATTTTGTCAAATTCCGATGCAAAAAACTGACTGAAATAGTGAAATATAAGGTTTTTTGATGATTTTCGAATATTCCCGGTTCAGTTTTGGAATTTTTGCATCGGAATTTGACAAAATCCTTATAAAAATCCGAGTTTTGGGCTAAATTTTGCGTCAATATATCATTACAAAAGCTGTGAACAAGGTATTGGCATTTCCTATGCTCAAATCTCTAACCCTCCTTTCTAAATATTTCTGACCTATCCCTAATCTACCCCTATTAATATTTTATTTATTTATTTACAATCTAACGTGTAAATCAAACATTATATAGATTTAATTTATACCTATAATTTAATATTTATTTAAGTTATCAAAGTACCTAAAGATAACTAGTACTAAAAAACTTGATCACTTTTTAACATTTTTGATTTACAAAATTTGTTAAAGTCAAAATTACTATTATTACAAGACTTACAAGGATAACTCTAATAGTTAGAAGGAAATATCCGACAAAATATTAATGGTTCAAAAGTGTATAAAAAATTTAAAAATGCTCAAAATTTCGCTTTTTTTATGTTTAACCATACAATTAATTACCTTTGTATGTACGAGTAGGGTACTAGAAAATATTTAGATTTTTTCGATCATAAATGTAAAGATACATATTAAGTTATTAACTTGCTTGAGGTATTATAAAAAATCAGGAACACTACAACTACTTATACTTATTGTTCATACTCTCGTACACCTCAAATTAAAATATATTCAAGGGCACTAGGGTCTCAATTTGTATCATATTAAATATTATAACTACTCATAATTTGAGATTTTTTTGTAATTTTTTTTGTCTGATTTTGGTCTGAATCATTAGAGATATTGATGGGTTCAGTATGTGTTTTGCATTTACCTCAGAATGAATTTGAATCCGTATTTTACTCTGATTTTTCTAACTCAAATTTTGACAGTTAGTAGATCACAAAATAGTTCAATTTTTTCAGATTTGTCAGATTTTTTAGAAATTGACTCTGGAAGTTCAATTGACGAAGACTACTATGATTATCCTGATTCTGAAGAACACATTGAATCTGAACCATTAGTCAAATTACCCCAAGGATATATCTCAGGTATAAAAAATTCAAAATTTTAATATTTTTTCTTAAATTTTGGAATTTTAGGTGTACATTTACAGTCGAGTCGTGGGAATAATTATACCGGTTTTTATGGAATTCAGTATGCAAAAGCTAGAAGATTCGAGGTTTGGTAATTTTTTTAATTTTGGGGATTTTATGAGATTATAATTGGTCTTTAGAACCCTACGAAAGCTCCAGGTTGGACTGGGATAAGATCTGGACATTTTCTTGGTCCAATTTGTCTACAATTTGGTATAAAAATATTCATATTTTGCAAAATTTGCAAAATTTAAAAATATAATTTGCTAAAATTATAATAATAGATACTAGGGAATTGGAAATTATCGGCTCGGAAGATTGTCTTAATGTCAATGTTTTTACACCAAATGTAAGTACATACTCGTATTTACAAATATTTTATTATAACTAATTTTACAAATATTAGTACCAAAATAACATTAGTTTAAAAATTTAGAAAAAAATTTAGATCCTTTCTATATATTAAGTAATTTTCAGCACTTTTTTCATAACTTTTCGACTTTTTTAGAAATTTTTTTCAATTTTTTTGTGAAATTTTTGTCTATATTTTCTCAGGCTTATTCTTATTGTTAGTAACTAATAAATATTATTAATTTAAGGTATTATTAATAAATCTGTAATTTCAGCTTCCTCCTGCAGAACAGGTTGACCAAGCCTCAGGCCGCCTACCATTACTACCAGTCCTTATTCAAATACACGGTGGACTATTCTCATATGAATCCAGTGCTGAATACTCACCTGATTATTTACTCGTAAATATCATTTTTATTACAAATTCATACAAATTTACATGTATCACCTGCAAATGTATAAATACAATTATAATAATCAAAGTTAACCTTTGGAGTACTTTTTTTTGCAATATAGAATGAGAATATAATTCTAGTCACGTTCAATCATCGTGTTGGGCCGCTAGGTAAGTAATTTGAGTGTGATTTTTATAATTTTTTTGCGATAAATGTACCTTTTGAAATTAACAAAACTGAAATTTATTTACTTTTTAAGGTTATCTTAGCACTGGAGATTCGAATATACCTGGAAATTTTGGTTTAAAAGTAAGCCAAAAAAACTCAAAATTTATCAAATACACCCATCAGTTATACAGGGTGATTTTTAAATGAATATCAGTATAAAAAATGACTTTTATATGAGATTTGGCATTCATAAGGCCTGAAACTCTAATATATCCTTTGATTGAGATTTTAGATTTTTACACTATTTCTCGATTTTTAAATTACAAAATTTGCTTTTGATTTTGAGCAATTTTTTTAAATTTTTCTAGGATCAAGTAGCTTTACTCCAATGGGTTAAAGAAAATATTGCATACTTTGGTGGTGACCCAAATAAAGTGACGATTTTTGGCCAAGATTCTGGTGGTGTGTCAGTTTCTCTTCATATTTTATCGCCACTATCAGCAGGTATGCTTAATATAGAGAGTAATTTCCTACCAATATTTATAATTTTTTATAATATCATAGGATTATTCCATCGGGCAATTATACAAAGTGGTATGACATAATCTACAATTTTGATAAATTTTAGATTCAGATTTAGTTTTAGATTTACCTAAGGATTTTTGGTCCTTTTTTAAGGAAATGCACTTTGTAATTGGGCTATTAAGAAACCTGGAGAAGCGATTGAAAATGCAAAACAATTGGCAGAATTTCTCGAATGTCCAATTGACAATTCAGCAAATTTCCTGAGATGTTTGAAAGAAAAAAATGGAGATGAAATTGTGGCATTTATGCCTTTGTTTTATGTAAGAATATGATTAAAAAAGACCAAAAAAATGGTTTAAAATATGTAGGAGTAAGTTAGGGATAGTTTGGAAATAGGTTGCTCCTCAAAAAAAAGTATTAAACTAAACTCTCTCCAAAACTACACCTATTGCACTATATAAATCTAAAAATTTGAAAATTTATGAAAAATATTATAACTTATTTTAAGGATTGGCTTTTAATGGACCCATTGGCCCCCTTTTCCCCTACAATCGAGCCCCGAAATGTTCGAGGTGCCTTTTTAACCGATGACCCAGAAAAAATTTGGACCTTTGGCAAAATCAATTCAGTTCCATTGATAATAGGAATGAATCAAAACGAGGGGAAATCAATTCATGCAGATAGTAAATAATTTTTTTTTAAATAAAAAAAATTTCTAAAAATTTGAAATTTTTAGCTGTCCTGTCAAATGAGTTCTTTACTAATCAATTGAATAATTCGTGGGACATTTTTGCACCTATAACATTGAACTATGACCCATCTATAAGGAGTTCAAGAGCAATTCGAAATTTTTATTTTGGTCAGAAGGACATTAACAATTACAACAATAAATCTTTAGAGAATTTATATTCTGATCGGAATTTTGGTTCTTGTACAAGAGAAGCGGCCATTTTGCATTCGAAGAGAAATTCAACTTTTTTGTACCTGTTCAAGTATGGTGGTGAACTTGACGATGGAAAATGTAACATTTTATATTTTTTCGAAAAATTTAGAAATTTTTTCTTTTATTTTGATATTTTATTTAGATGCTGGACACGGAGATGACTTGATTTACCTTTTTAACAATGATAACTATTTCTCTACCGAAATTCCAGAAAATTCTGATTCTGAAAAAATGTCCAAGAAAATGACATCAATTTTTAGCAGTTTTGCTTATTATGGGTAAAAATTGGTTAAATTTTGATCCTAATTATTTGATTTTAAATCAGAAAATGAGTAATCTTAAATTTATAAAGATTTTTATGACATATTGGAAAATTTTCAAAGTTTTGTAAATTTTAAAATTTTTAGACGTCCTTTGAGTGAACCAAATTGGAAAGAAATATCACCCTGGTCTGAATCAAAATATCCTAGATGGTATGAGCTTGATTTGGTCAAAAATTCAAAATTTGAACAAAATCTAGGACTTCAGCAAAGACTCGATTTTTGGTCAAATTTCAAAACCCTCGAGAAAAATTCAATTCCTGAAGAATTCTCTAAGAATGAAATTGAAAATAATTTCCTATTTGATATGCCCTTGATGATCTTTGAAGCTTTAACAGATGAAGGTTTCGAAGAAGAAGAGTCTAATGTTGCAAAAAGAGAAGTTTATTCAGACACTTCATCTGAAATTGGTGGAATAAATGCTCAAGATGGTGACTTGATTCCTCAATCAAGATCTTTAGGAAGAGTTAAAAGACAAACCAGAAATCTTCGATTCATATTCAGAAGAGTCTATGGGTTTTTAAGAGTGGCTTTACAATCTGTTGGCACTATTTTAGGTTTGAATTTTTAATGAATTTTAAACATTTAAAAACCCGATTTGGTATTTTTTAAATTTATAGAAGTTGTCTTGAGGGGTGTGGGTCGAATTGGAAATGGTGTTGGAAATGTTGTTGGAAATTCGGTTGGACAGATTTCTAGAAGGCTTCGATTTTTCGCAGCTGGCTACAGAAATAGAGTTCGGGGAAGGTCAGTTTATATAACAAAAGATCATTCGGTTTTTGTAAAGAACCATGATTAATATCAAGATTTTTCAAATTATCAAGATTATTTAAGATTTTAGTTTTATCTGTAGATCGTTAATTTTTTACCCAAAGTGTTAATTCTGAACTAAAATGATCTAAAATATCGAATGAAATGAGGATTTTTAATAATTTGGAACTACATTTTTAGTAAAATTTAGTAAAAAGCGTCGTAAAAACGGTATATATTATATATTACAAATGCCGACATAAAGAAAAGGATCTCTTTGGTTTTCAGGCCTTTACATGCCTCATTTAAAGGTCATTATTAGCGTTAATACATAATTGATAAAAAGCATTACATATTTGAGTTAATATTACTGTTCAAAAGTATATACCTATATTCATGTAGCTTCATTTCTATAGGTAATTTCGAACAAATAAGGAAGAATTTTAAGGTATATCTGTATTTAAGGGAAATTTTTTGCTAGTCTCTGGTCATAAAGTTCATTAATAAGATATCCTTTAAATGTTTTTCCTATTTCTTGAATTTCATGAATTTCATGATTTTGCATTATTTCTAAAAAAAAATTTTAAATTTTCAAAAGGAGACAAGGACAGACGAGGAATTTATTGCCATTTCGGGTGCCGAGACTGCGGTTTCCAAGACTACGAGGACGTGGGCGAGGACTTCGACTGCCGGGGGCCTTAGGGGGTCGATCTCAATCACGAGGTCAAGCTCGAGGACTTGTCACTCGAATTCAAGGAATTATACAGGGGCTTTTCAATCGACTTTTCAATCGAAATAATGCCCAAGGAGCAAGGGCTCAAAATAATGGACTTTTGGGTCAAATTCGAAATCTCATTCAACGAATTCAGGGACTTTTAACCGGTAGAAGAGGTCGTGGTCGTGGAGGTGGTGGAAATCAACGCCTAAATCGAATTCGCCAAACTATTCGGCGAATGGGTCGAGATAGATTCAGGAATTTGAGGGTAAGGATTCGCCAAAGAAGGCACAACAATCGTATACGAAGACAACATCGAAATAGACCAATAATCAGAGATATAATAGCAGGATAATACACATACATACATAGATATATTCTATCAATTAAAAAAATTTCAAATTAAACTTATGATTAAGTACTTAAATCTATCATGCAATATGCTTAATACTACTTTTATGAATTTATAATTGACTAATATTTTTACAAGTTTAATAAATTACATGATGATAAAATAGTTTAATCATGTTAAAAATAGTTTATTTCGAATTATAAAGTTGATTTGAACAAATTTTTATTTTCCAGTTGTAGCTGGAGCTGTGTTTGGGTAGAAATAAGTTCCACTTGCTAAAATTTTCAAAAATTATTTATCGAAAAAAAGTAATTTTTAAAAAAATTATGGTACATACCATTTTGGTAGGCTGGGTAAGTATTGTTATCAGCGGATGAGACCAATTGACTTGATGTAGTTCCATTGGAATTTGTCCAGGTGTCTTGGTAAATTGGCTATTTAATTCAAAAAAAATAGTTGAAAATCGAAATTTTGATTCAAAATAATTAATTTTTAACTAATAGATTAGGATACTTTAGTATTTCTATAAATATATTTTGTTTATTGTACCTCTCCGAAGCAATTATATCTGCAAAAATACGATGTGAAATTAGATTAGATTTTAATTGACTAAATTTTGAAATTTCTTACCCAACAAGTTGTCTATTGACTACTTGTCCATTTGAGTTTGTCACTTGATAAACAGGTTGTGGATTTGTGGTTTGGTTTATTGGCTGAACATTTGTGAAAAGTGTATTTTGGTCGACACCTGAATTTGGGCATGTGGCTGCGATATTATTGGTCCCAGTCGCTGGTACTGAATTTTTAAAATATTTTATAAAATTTTTAAAGAATTTTTTAAATTTAGATTTTGATGATAAGGAAATTTTAGATTTGGAAATGTTTTTGATATTTGGACAGCTTGTATTCGACTGAGCTATGAGTTGTTATTTTAACCTGTAGTTTGAAAATTTAAAAAAGGCTATATTTTGATACAGATATAAAAATTTCGGATCAAAAACTACTCTTTCATATTATTCTGTATATTTCATATCATATTCGATAAAAACTGGCTGCTCATACCCAATACAAAAAAGTTTCCAATTTTTTACCTGGAGCAGGATAGACAATAGCTGGAGCTAGATTATTAAAAATGTTAATTATTTTTTGTTATATTAATTGAGAAATCGATTGGTCTATATATTTGTACCTGGAACTGGAACTGGATAAATTGGAGCTGGTACTAAAAATTAAAAAAAATACCTAAATTAAAATTTTGATCATTTAAGAATAATATTATGTAACTATTTAATAGAAATGTATAGATATTAATTAGGTTCAAATGAATAAAATATTAAATTTAACATTAATAGCAAAAAATCTCATCAAGAAATTATATACCTGGAGCTGGATAAACTGGAGCGGGTACTAAAAATAAAAAAATAAAAAGTTTTCATCATTTAAGAATATATAACTATTTTAAAAATTATATTAATTAGTAATTATGTCCATTTAAATAAATTTAATAACATAAAAACTCATCAAGAAATTGTATTTACCTGGAGCTGGATAGACTGCTGGTGCAGGTGCTGGGTAAACTGCTGGAGCAGGTGCTGGATAAACTGTTCCAGGTTGACCTGTTGGTGCCTATAATTTAAAGTCAATTTAAAAATTATAAAAGGATTTTGGGTTATATATAGACTTTTTGGCTTTTATATAGGTTCAAAATGCAAAGGCCAAAAAATCAAAAACCTTTACAATATTTAGACTCTTATATTACGTACTGGGTAAGGATATTGTGGATAAACTTGTTGTTGAGTTGTTGGATAATAGACTCCTTGTGTATTTGTTGTGGTTGGATAATAGGTGGTGCTGGTTCCTGGGTAATAAACTCCAGTCGTAGTTCCAGTTGGATAATAGACTAGAAATAATTTATTTTTAGATATTTAAACATAAACAAATAGACAAGTTTTAAAACCTCCATTGGTTCCAGTTGAGGTGGTACTGTAATAGTAGTTAGATGGAGCTCCAGTTGTACTATAATATTGATTGTACGTGGTCATTGATCCTTGTACTACAACTGTATAAAAAATATTTTATTAAAAGTTAATAAAAATTTTTTCAAATTTTACCGTTTGTGTACATTTGTCCATTGGGTGCAGATTGAGACACCATTGTGACTCCCCCTGTGTTCAGATTTTGAACCCGATATACCTAAAAACCAGTGGTATTTTTGAAAATTGTTAATTATCGGATGTGACTTATTTAACGAATTTTTTGCACAGTTTGATGATGATTTTGATTAATTGCCAAAACTTGAAAATTAGAAACTTTGAATTTGCTAATCTTATTTCAAAAGGGAGGAGAGGGTCCGGGATTTGTGCATAGCTTTTTTAGTGCTACATACAGATATATCGAATACCGATGCAAAATTTAGCCCTAAATTCTATTTTGATAATGATTTTAATAATGATTTTGCCAAATTCTGCTAAAAATAGTTCCAAAACTGAAGCGGGAATATTCGAAAATCATCAAAAAATCTGACTAAAATAGTGAAATATAAGGATTCCTGATAATTTTTGAATATTCCCGCTTCAATTTTGGAGCTGTCTGCAGCCGAATATGCCTAAATCATTATCAAAATCGAGTTTTGGGCTAAATTTTGGGTCAATATAGCACTATAAAATCTGTAAACAAGGTATTGGCATTTCCTATGCACAAACTCCGGACTCCCCTTTCAATTTTGGCATTCTAGATAATATTTATAAATGGACGAAAAACTCGGATTTTGAAAATTTTGATAAGAATAACTACAGTTTATTTGAAAATTTTTAAAAAAATTTACCGGTTGACCGTAAGCATTGCATCCAACATTTGTTACTAAAGACCATGTTCCATCAGCATTTCTCACTTGTGTTGCTAATGACAAAAAGTATAAATGAGTATTTTCAACATTTTAGGATCATATCTAAATAATTTCAAAAAAAAATTACAGTACCTTGAGTGTTAACAGCACAATATTGTGGTGGAGATGTTACGGTAAAAACATTGTAATGTTTAGCCTGGATTTCGAAAGATTTCTCTTCCTAAAAGTAATTTTTTAAAATTTTTAATAATTAAAAAATTTTCAAAATTTATCTTGGGGTTATAATGAGCTTTATGGCCTTTATATGGGATTTAACATAAAAAGGCCTGAAAGCCGAATATACCCTTTGTAAAATTTCAAAATTTCAAAATACTTACGCAATTGACGGCAGCCAAAGTGGCCAAAACGGCGATAATTATGAAAGAATTCATTTTTTAGATTTTTCAACTGAATCTTAAAATTTTGAGAAAAAAATTATGCCTTAAATACCAAAATTTGAGATGAGCCATTGACGTTCATATGCTTAAATCAATAAATACTTTACATGTTTTACAATATAATTAAATAATCTATTGTAGTTTTGAAATTTTGAGCAAAAATGAATGAAAATAGATTCAAGTGCAAAGAGGCATGCATTTTCTACATGCTTTTTGATATTTGAACAGATTTATTAAAAAAATTTGGTTTCTACTAATTTGCGTAATCAAACTCAATTTTTTTTAAATCTCTGAGGTATTGCACAATAGTACAAAGAATTGCTTTAAATTATTTACACATATTATTTTTATACTATAATTAAAACACAGTAAGAATAGTTTTTGAAATTTAGTATTTAGACATTCTGTTTTTGGATGGACCAGTTGTTATTTTGATCTCGAATTTGTTTGAGAGTATTTTGGTTATCTAATTGATAAAAACAAATCAGGACAAAATAAAATTGAGACTTCTAACCATATGTCATTTAAACAGCTTATTTTCGGATAAATTATTCGATATTTCTAAAAAATAAATTTATATAATTACGAATACTTAACTTTAACCTAGAATTTTATTTCATGTATCTAGAGACAGCCACGATATTCTCAAATCTCAAACAAATTTTAGTTCAAAATACATAAATTAAATATATTATTACCATTACCAAACAAATTTCAGATCTATCCCTAATCTAACTCTTATATGAAAGTAGGGTATAGTTTTGGTTATAAATACATTGTAAATTGTATAATGCTATTTCCTTGATTAATTTCATATACCAGATACATAACTCTAAAATTTTAAATATGATATATGAAATTTTTAGATAAAATGCCATAAAAAAGAACAACCGTTTTTCAAAAGTTTCCCAATTTTAAAATATTTTTTATTATGGTTCATATCTACAATATAAATTTAATTTAAAGTTTAATAGTACCCTAATTAATACAAATCTATATGCATAGTAACGATAGCTAACATAATTATTTGAACAAATCTAAGAAATCTTTGAATTCAAATTCAAATTTAACTCGTATTATTCTATGCATTTTCCTGGGTTAGGCCAATCTTTTAAACTCCAGTCACAACGTCCTGAACAGCACTGGAACCACCAATAACATGACCATCCATTATCAACACACGGCAAAGTCTTAAAAATTTCAAAAAATTTTAAAATTTTAAAAATTTCAAAAATTAAATAAAACTTACTGCATCAGCCACCTCGATTAACAAAAAGACGCCAACCAAAACAAAAATTAGAAAAAAAGTTTTTGCCTCCATTTTAACCTTTTTTTATAGACTTTACAGTTGTAGATACTTCAAAATTTTTACGAGATTACAAGATTCAAGTTGCTTTAAAAATATTAGATTTTTTTTCGCTATTTATACTTATTTCAAACTAATTATTCATGATAATTTTACGGAATTAAGTGTATTATTATTGTACATGACAATCGATTTAAAATGTAAAGGCATTGACACTAAAGATCAAAATCCTCTCAAAAAAACCCATCAGACATTTTACAGACTTGATAAATTTTTCTAGAATTATTCAAATTTTGAACATTTTTTCACATGATAGGCAATCACAATCAATAAATTATGATTCATTTGTGGTTCAAATTCAATTTTCTATCTATTTCTAGGCATCTAAATATCATGATTTAAAGATCAAAATCCTCAAAAATATTCAAATTCATTTCATTTACTATTTATTAGTAATAAAATAACGAATACTACTCTAGTATAATTTCCAGATTCAGATTTTACAAATTTTTTCAAATGAAAAATAGGTATGCATACCTTATTAGAGTATAATGAAATGAATTTAAATAAAATCCATTAATTTTATACAATGTAATTTTACTATAATTAATTCTAATTAAACTCGAAATATTTATGCCAACTGTGTACTATTATTATTACAACAATAAGATAGAACCGATCATTATAGATATTGATTGTGAATTTTAATACATTACAGATAGGTATAGAGTATATTACAGTATCTTTTTTATTTATTATCATATCATACATTCAAATAATCAAAAATCTTGGGTATTTTGAGGATTTTGTAATGAATATTTTGTGTTTATTTCATAGGATATCTTCGGCTTATATTGAGCTTTCTGGCCTTTATATGAGTTTGGCATTCATTAGGCCTGAAACTCGAATATTATATCCTTTTTCTTGAATAAATATACCATTTTGAAATTACAACATATTATTTAGAAGTAGGTATACGTTCATTTTTATCTACAAATATTTTAAATCATAAATAAGTCTTAACTTATTGTTAGGCATAGTATGAACATTTAAAGGCTTTGCTTTTGCAATTTTTTTCAATTTTTGAATATATATTACCTATTTCTAATTTCTTAGAAATTAGACTTAATTTTTTTTACTGTAATAGTAATACATGATATTGTACAGCAGACTGTATCTATAGTTTATTTTTTAAATTTGCATTAGGGTACATTGTAAATATTTTATAAGCTTTAATTAAGTATAAGCATAAATTACTTACATTAATTTTCAAGGTCTTTCATTACCCTATTGATATATTGATATATGCGAATTTTGTTTAAATTGATCGTTACCTTTAACTATTGAGTAAAACATTAATATCTGCCTAAATGGAATAATTAATAATTTTAATTTCATTTTGAATTGCCTAAAAACACGATATATCCATATGACTATTTTTCTAAGATGCATAATACAGGGTAATATATTTATAACGGCATCTCATAACCATATTTAAGAAAAAATATATAAAAAAAACTACGGATTTTGTCAATTTTTGCCATTATATGGTCCTTTGCCTTTATAGAGAGTGTTGTTCACAGTATTACTACCTAATGCTACAGAGTACAATAAAAAGGCAAAACAAACTTATAATTTCTTGATTAGACTTTACATAAAACATAATTTAATTTCAGATACTAAATATAATTATAATTAATCGTAATATGTAATACGATAACATATATTTATCTATATTGCCAATTATCCTATAAATACCCATTTATATATAAGTAGCTTACCTAAGTAAGTAATTGCTACAATTTTAAAATTATACCAATTTTGATTACAAAAGTGTTTTTAGGTTTAAAATTTCTAAAATTTTTACCTACAATGAATTACAAGATATCACTACCATTGATTATAATCTTAATTATAAAAGTAATATTATGCAGAACAATCCACTTGGAAAATATAAAATTTCAAAATTTTCTAAATAAATTGATTTACGACAATTTTGATGGAAATTGCAACTTTGTATTTTTCACATATGGCCAAACCCTTGAAGATTTTTTCGAAAATTTGAAAATTCAATTAATTTTGCATAATGTTAAACCAAGCTTGGTAATTCTATTTAAAGATTTTAATACAAAATTTCAGTTTTTGTCGTATTTGCACGCCTATCGTTTTCAAAATATGTGTAATTTAATGTTCATAAACTTCGTAAATTTCGACTCAAAAAGGTCCAAAGAAATTTCTGACAATTTATTTGAGACTTTTACACCTAGACTTGGTCCTTTGACCATTAAAAACCAGGATAAATATTTCATTTTTACTACAAAAGCTTATGTGAATGAAATTTACAGATCAAATTTTTACAAAAAGTTAAAATTCAAGATTCTATTTTATGAATTTAATTTAAAAGTTCCATTTTCGTTCCATCAGAATAGCCTAATAAATCTTGAGAAATTATTTCCAGATACTTTGAGAAATTTCAAAGGTCGTAAAATCCTCGTCACAGCTCCAACAAGACTATTAAATGGGATAGAATTAGAAAATTTGAATAAATGGCGGCTAAAACGTGGAGTTCAAAAACTTGTTTTTGATGAATGTCAGAGAATTTTAAACTTCACCTATGATGTTATACCAAATTTCGTCGGTACTGGGTCCAGACTCCAAAACAAAACTTATGTTGGCACATTATCGGACATTTATTATGAACGAGCTGATATCTCTATATGGACTGGCCATCTACTAGAAAGATTTCCAATTATCGAAATTTCAAAACCCTTTTATTTTCTTAGTATAATTTTTACTGTAGGAATTCCAAAACCGATTTATTCTTACAAAATTATATTTAAGCCTTTATCATCTAGCATTTGGCTTTGTTTCACCTTAATGATTTTGTTCTTTTTAGCCAGTTTTCTACTAATTAACCGATACCAAACAAAAGAAGGGAATTTGAATTTAAATAGAACTGTAGAATTTATAATTGCTTCAATTTTTGAGCAAGGTTTGAGTTTAACGAGGAAAAAGTCTGGTCGATTTTTTTGCATACTTTTGTTATTATTTTTGATTGTCTTTAGTACTGCTTATAAGGCTAAATTATTCACTTTTTTAATTTATCCTGAACTTTCAAATCCTCCTGAAACATTTAAAGAATTGATACAAAATCCCGGCTATAAATTTGGACTTGAGCGGGCTGGAATTGGAGCTGCTTTCCATGCTGAGTTGAGATCCTCAAAAAATCCAACTTTTGCTCAAATTAATCGAGAAATGAGCCTCGAAACAGACTCGATTAAATGCTTCACTAAAGGACTGTATGCAGATTTTGCATGTATAGTTTATTGGGAACAGTTTGAATATATTTTTTACAAAAATTTCTCTACACCCTCAGGAAAATTTCCTTTCAAAATTTCTAAAGAGAAAACTTTTGTTCCTCATCCATGTGGTAGGTTTTAAAATTATTATATAATCATACCCTACCATTAAAATGTTCAAATATAAAGCCAATATTTGGTCATTTAATTAGAGATCTGAATATGATCAAATTTAATCAAAAATTGAGTGTTTTCCAAATACTTTATTCTAATTTTGAACAGAAATATGAATGATCTTGAATGATCTTTTGAAAAATATTGCATTTTTTCAAATTTTTATTTAAATTTTGTTTAAATTTTGAGCCCAATTTTCCAAAATTGTATTTAATTTATTTTCTAAAAAATATCTTTGGGATATGATGAGGTTTCTGACCTTTAGACCAGATTTAACATGGTCATTATCTGAAACCCGAACAAGATCCTTTTCAAAAACGAACAAATTTTTGATAATTTTTTGTAATTTTGTAATTTTGTAATTCTGTGTAATTTTTTAGGTTTTGCATGGGAGAAACGAGCTGTTTTTGCTCCAAATTTTGACCAAATTATCGGGTCAATTTTAGATAGCGGGATATTTTGGAAAATGGTCAGCATGGATTTACAAAGTTTGAGATTGGCAAGAATTAAATGGCAGAATGAGAATAGAATCAAGCCGATATTTTCAGATGACTATTTTTATTCTGGACCTAAACAATTGTCAATGGTGCAATTAAATGGACTTGTTGTCATTTTACTCATTTTTATGAGCTTAAGTTCTGCTTTTTTTCTATTTGAAGTATCTTATTATCGGTTTTCTAACTTGAAAAAAGCAAGAGTATAAATATTATTAAATAATAAAACACTACAATACCTATTTGTAGTAATGTTAATGTTTATATTATACAATAGTAAGTGAAAATATTCAAAATTGTATTTTATTATTGATCAAAATGAGAATATATTTTATTTTGTTTCTGCTGATTAATTATTACCTACTGTCTGTCGATTCTGTAATATTTTTGAACCCTTTTTTTACAAAATTTTATTGATTTGGTTTTTTATGGATATTTTGTTTTTTAGAAAAGTTTTCTAGGCGATTTGAAGCTTGTTCGAGATGAGTTTTTGAAAACCATCCCAATTGATACTTTTAAAAAATTCGTGAATATTAATGTAAACGCAGGAAATACGGAAATTCATACGAGAACTAAGGATCGTAGTAAGGATACTATGGATGATAGTAAGGATACTATTGATGCTAGTAAGGACAAAAATGCTAGTAAGGATACTACTAAGGATACTAGTAAGGACACAATGGATGAAGAAATTAGGCCTGAAGATATCAAATTTAAAGATTCCAATCCAATAACTTCAATAGTTCAGGGGACTATGGGTACTTTTGAGGCTCTAAGAAAAACTAAATTGATATAAATTTTTTTTTAAATATTAATTAAATCTGTACTTTGTAATTTTAGATTTTTTGTAAAAGTGATTTAGTAAAAATGTTGACTAAAAAAATTTCTACCCAGTCCAGGGTAAATATCTGACAGGTCAAATCTTTTGACCTTTGACCTAAGAATTGTCGTATAATTTTAAAAAAGTATTAGGTATATTCTATAGTATTTTGTAAAAGCTAGAAATACTGTAGTATTAATTGTTAGCTATACATAGATAGTTTTCTTGCATCCAATTAAAAATTATTTTAGTTATAGTATTATATTTAATAAAAAAAGGGAAAGTTTATGTATGGTAGATTAGGTACTTATCCTTAGTACTTAAGTATATAGATTATGTATCAACACTTGTTTTTATTTTTGAAAAAATTAACAAATAATGGCTAAAATAAAATATATTTTGATAATTCTGTGTTATTTTTGTGGACTCGTGAGATCAGTAAGTTTTCTAATATTTTTGAAATAATTTCAGTATACTGCTATCATAGGGTTCTTTGAACGTTATACAAATATATTCAAACTTTAGATATTTTGTACCTAAATTAAGTATCTCCAAAAAAATTTAAATTTTTCCATGCACCACGATTCTTTTTGGATTTGTATTGTTTACTCTTGGTGACAGAGACAGATACAATTCCTGTAAACAATAAAAGCGAAAACTTTGAAATTTTTGGCTCATTTAATACTGTATTATATTATAGGGTGGGTACCCTACTGTAAGAAATTCATATTTTTAAGATGTGAGATATGAAATCGATATCTGATATGTCAAAAAAATCTGAAGTTTTATAGAAAAATATAGCCTAAAAAGTTAAATGTAAATATAATTGGAAAACCCTAGTCCATTATATGTATTATGTATGTAATATAACAGTTCATATTATTGATATTATTTTCTATTCCTTTAATAAAAATGTATAAAAATTTTATTTTTTAAAAAGGATGAAGAAAATGCAGAAGCTGAAGGAAAATCCGGATCAGCTCAAGAACTGAAAATGATAAGAGATGGGATTCTCCTCGTAGCTCCTACTAAAGTTTTATCCAGGATTATAAATGTAAATGGAAATGTACGAAATAATATTAAAGAGAAAGACACATCAATTGTGTCATCTGATCACGGGCATGATGACCATGGAGATGACCATGGACATGGACATGGATACCACGATGATGTAATGGTCATCGATGAAAATGACCATGGTCACATGGGACCACATGCCCATGATGTCCACGTCCACGAAAACGACGTCCACCTTCACGAAAATGATCATAATCATAATGATCCTGATGCAATCCCCATAAGATTTTCTACAAAAACTGACAGTTCTGGTTCTGGATCAGGCAATCAGAATACAGAGTCCGGTATGGGCAATCAGGGAAAAATGAGAATGAATTCACAAGAAAAACCTAAACCTAAATCTAAACCTAAATCGAAATCTAAATCTAAATCTAAAACATAAAAATTATTCATTGATTATAATTAAAAAAAGTTGTATAAAACTATTATAAATAAATATAATAGAAAGCTGATGGTTTTTTTTAAATGCCAATATAATTGTCATTCTTTAAATATAAAAATGAACTTGAAAAATGTAGTTATAAATATTTTGATTTTATTCTATCCAGTATGAATTACAATTTGATTATACTCGTATTTATATATTGCAATTTATTCTTTGGGAAATCGGTAAGAGATATATTTTTCTAAAAAAATACCTTAAAATGCTTATTTTTTGGGTGAAAAAGCAAGGTCTTTTGTTCAATGGAGGTCTTTTGTCCACTCCAACTGACCTATTGTCAAAATGGCTAAATGTCAAATTAAATGTTGAAAATAAGGAAGTTATTGGTTTGAAAGACAAAAATCCAGAGACAGATGATCCAGTCAATGAAATTTTAGGGAGTGTTTCATCTATTCAAATAAAACCGAAAGAATTGCCAATTATTACTAAGGCTAAGGATAAGACCAAGAACAAGGCTGAGACAACACCTGAAACACAACCTCGTGAACCGGAAAAGGAACCTGATGAAATTACTACTACACCTGAACCTAAAATAGAACTTTCAAATGTTCATGAGGAAGATCCAGATCCGGATTTTGAAAATTTCTTAATTTTTAATTTTTTCTCTATGTAATAAGTGTAGATATTTAGGAATTTTTATAAAAAAAACATATTAAGGTTCAATGCCCATGAATCTAAAGTCTAAATTCTGACCCATGTAATCAAGTGACCTTTTTAGGTGGACTTATAAAGATAAGTACTCTACGTAGATACTTGAAACTTTTTAAATTATACTCTATTTAGGGATCTCTTTGTTCTAAGTTCCACCTAAAAAGGCCATTCGATTACATGGGTCAGAATTTAGACTTTAGAAGCATGGGAATTAGGTCTTAACAAATTTTTCTAGAAATAATTTGAGAAAAAGTCTCAAAAAACTATGCCAATTTAGTCAATAAACGTTTCTAGACTTTTTGGATTATCGTGTAAAATATTTTTTTTACATTGTTATCATGGCTTTTTGACCATATTGTATTATGTAATCTCTAATAATTATGTAGAAACAACGATACCAAATAAATTTTCAAAATGATATCTTTGTGTTTTAATGTGCTTTCTGGTCTTTATATAAAATTTAACATGCAAAGGCCTTAAAGCCGAATATACCCTCCATTGACCATTTTACAAATTTTCCAAATTAAACATGCAAATTTCTCATTAAATATGCACCTACCTTACTGATATTAAAGATATCATATTTTGTAAACAAAGTTAATATTAGTACCCTACTATAATATAGGTACTGTAATTGTTTATAATTAAAATGTAATTAAAGTTCTATTAAGATTAATTTATGAACCTATAAAAGCAAATTACAGTTCAAGATTTTGAAAATTTGTAAAAATTTTCATACCATATTTTTCCAAAATGTTAAAATTTTTGTTATTTTTAACACTTTCTATAATTCTCGTTTATTCAAAAGGAGATAGAATTTCAGAGGAGAAAGTCGATTTTGTGGTCGACACTGAACTTTCAAAACCTACTCAACTTTACATTATGAGCAAGGGTAACAAAATTTTGAAATTTTTGAAATTTTCTAAAATTTTAAAATTCCGAAATTTTAGATGAGAGAGCCTATGGTGCATTAGGCTCTGGACATCATTCTCCAGGAAATAATAATTGTGGTGGATTTACAGAAAGAGATTGTGAAAGGTTTATTTTACAAATTTTTACAATTTTTTCGAAAATAATTATGAAAATTTCTCAAAATTTTTCAAAATTTCAGAGCTTGCCGTCAAAATAAGTTCAAATGTCATCACTGTTATCCAAAGCGTTGCTTGTGTGATAATATTTGCTAAATTTACGAAAGAATATTTTGAAAATGAAAAAATTTTTATTGAATATTTAAATGGTATTTAATAAACATAACATTTTATATAATTTTTTGGTATACATATCAGTTACATATTATGCAGATACTTTTTAAAATAGATACTTTTTTAGAACAGATAATGTTACATCATAATAGTATAGATTGATTCTTAAATAATTAGCAAAATATAACTATAGTATAGTATAGTATAGTATAGTATAGTATAGTATAGTATAGTATAGTATAGTATAGGTAATTTTAAAAATTTAAAAAAACTTTCTTCTAATCATGTAGATACTTATGTAGGACATACAGGTGTGCTGGTGGGTGTTTGGTAGATACAAAAACAAAATTTTCCATTCTTGCAATTGCCACCCTTTAAAAAAAATATCAATATTTTGTTACTAAATTAGTTTTGATGTATTATTGATATAAAATGTAAAATGTTGGAATTTTCAAATTTAAAATCTAATTGATACAATCTACAAACAATGTCTGTTGAAAAGTCTAAAGAGAACAATGACCTTAATTTAGAGGTCTAAAATAAAAGTTAAAATAAAAGCATAAGAATTTTATAATCAAATTGACCAAAGATAATTTGACTAGCAAAAAAGACCAATTTTATGGCATACTTTTAGCCATTTTGGCCTATTTGGTCATGGACATTTTGCTGGATGAAAACAATTTTAGCATTCTACGTTAATTGCCAAAAATAAACTTTGACTAGTTATATAATAATCAAATAAAAAAATTTAAATTACCGACTTAGCACCGTGATTTTCTTCACAATCTTTACAACAAGGAACAATCGCAATATTGGCTGTAGCATTGCAATTAATTATATTGCAATTGAACGGGATACCCCCTAAGGCCAAAAATAAGGCCAAAAAAATATAAAAAAATAAGAAAAAAAAATAAGGTCGAAATAAGGCCAAAATTACAAAATAAGGCCAGTTTAAGTTGATCCATATCTTCGAAAATGGTCGATTCCAATGGGATATCAGAAGTCAAATCTGGCAGTTGGCAGTACATATTCAGAATTAGATCCTAAAAAATGTAAAAAATATTTAAAAAATAATTAATGTACCATACTTTATGTTTAAAGGACTTAATGGCATACCTTTATCGCTAAAAATTGAAACTAATGCAAAAATTACAGTAAAAACCAGCAGCATTTTAAAAAAATTTCATAAACTTCTCAACTTTAATTTAGTAACTACTGATAGATTGTAAGTACCCTATATATTATGTAGTATGGTATGGTCAATGCAATGCAATGCAATGGTCAAATAAGGATTAAAATGTATTTTTAAGTCGTGGAAAAAAACCTCGGGTAAAAATAATTTTTTGACCCTTTTTTACCAAGAATTATAAAAATTACCGAGAATCACATGCATGTGATTCAAGTCCTCAAGTCCCTTTAAATTATGCTTACTTACTCAATCCTTTACCAAATCTTTAGATAGTATCCATATTGTGAAGTACAATTTAAAAATCTTGAAATTTTTATTTAAAAGTGTAAAAAAATGAATATTTTGACAAAATACTGCTTTATACTTTGCCTAATTGTTCCTGGTAAGTCTCAATAATTTCAAAGATATTAAAAACTCGATTTTTTAGGTTTTTTTGAGGTATAAAATTTCTGATTTTGCAATGTAAATTTTGATAATCATTTTCTGTAGACATTTTAGGTGAGGGAAAGAAGGATCTGACACAAATTTCAATTTTTGATGACAAAGTCAAAGGTCATGAATTGGAGAGTCAAATTGACAGGGGCTGGTGCCCATTCCTTTTTATATTTCCAGCTTTAATCCCCTTATGGTACAGGCCTGATTTTTGCCTAGCTGCTCGTCTTTGCCAATGCAAAGATAGAGCACAAGAAGCAGGTAAATAAGCAAAATATACCATTTATTTATTAAAACATGTCTAATAAAAATGAAGAAATTTTTGTGAGAGCATTAAGCTATCACTTACTACATTATTAAACTTTGCTTCTACTTTGTCTGTCTGTCTGATTGTTGGGCCAGAAGATAACTCGAGAACGACTGGACTGATTTTAACAAAATTTGCCTTGAAAGACCATTATAGTGTCTAGTTGTGCCATTTTGACAAAATTTCAGATTACACAACCCCTTGAGGCACTATCGACATTTTAAGGGTTCCAAATGCTCACAAAATGGGGAAAAATATTAAAATCAAACGTCTATAGGCGAAATCTATTTCTAAAATTCTAAAGGGGGGTCCGGGATTTGTGATAGGATAGGATGGCCAATATATTCACAGCTTTTGTAATATATCGTCACAAAATTTAGTCCAAAACTGATTTTGATAATGATTCTGCTGCGAGCAAACAGCTCTAAAACTGGAGCGGAAATATTCGAAAATCATTAAAAAATGACTTAAATAGTGAAATATAAGGTTTGTTGATAATTTTAGAATATTCCCGATTCGGTTTTAGAGCTCTTTGCAACATAATTTGCCAAAAGTGATTATCAAAATCGAGTTTTGGGCTAAATTTTGCTTCAATATATCACTACTAAAGCTGTGAACAAGGTATTGACTTTTCCAATGCACAAATCCCGGACCCCCTTTGATATCCGTGTTACCCCAAAGTTGAACATTATCCTCAAAATTTGGGATAATTTGCTGTCTTCAACTTATTTGCTCGCACAATTAATAATTAATTGTTAATAAACCAGTTAATTAAATCCTAGTTTAATTTAAAAAATATTTTTTTTAACATTTTAGGTTATAAATCGATATGTGAAGGCGATTGCAGGTTTTTTGTTATTTTATTATTACGGAAATGTTCCTCCTACAATCTATTGGTACCTAATCAATTTTTTCCGTTTTTATAAAGATGCAATCATGGAGCTGATTCAGGAACATGTGATTTTGATAAAAATATATGTACATGCCATTATGCCAATGGCGTGCCAGCATCAGTAAGAATTTACTTATATTATTATTATTATTAAAATATGTAATTAGCTAGGATTTAATTAACTACTCTTTAGTTAAATATTAATAATTGTGTGAGCAAAGCGTTGAAGGCTTCTCTATATCCCATTTTTCGGGGTCAAAGAACAATTTTAGTATCTAACAGATATCATACTAGGAATATATATTTATCGATTTACTTAAAAAATTTTCCAATTTTTAGATTTTTTCACTATTTAATTAACATTGGTGCCTTTAAAATATTTACAGTCCATTATAGTACCCGAAGCAGGGCAGTGATAATAACAAGTTAATTATTACCTAATTACCTAATTTATTTTAACTTCAAGACATTACAAGAGAATTGCGTAAAATATCTTCTGGGACTTAATTGGCTTCAGGCTGTCATTCCACAACTTTATGCCCAAAATAAAGGTATAAGGAAAATTCTGCATTACAATTACCATTATAATGTCCTCAAAACCAAAAAATAGCAAAAAAAAAACTACTTTTATGAGTAGGGTAAAACTAAAACTGACTCATTTTTAAATTATATACCTAGATGCCAAAAAATTACTTGCACTCTACATCCAACTCTTGACAACAAAAACTCAAATAACGGTAATTACAAATACAAATACAAAATCAATTCTTATTTTTTTATAGTTTTACTTTTTTTTTAATAGGACCCATACCTTCTGGTAAAACAATGGAAAATCTGGCTTTCAAAAAATGAACTGGGACCTTTGGTAAATATTACCACATTGGTTACTAAAAATAAATAAAATTTTTCAAACTTATGTAAAAGTATGTACCTACTTATGTAAAGTAATTAGTAAAAGATTATGAGTACCGCAAAAAAAAAGTAGGTACCTTACTAATATGTATACCTACTAATACATATATTCAACTTTGCCCATTCTTCGCCTGTAAATATTATACATACCATACCCACTAAATATCTTGGAGATATGCATATGCATATCATATTTTGTATGATATGCATTTTTGATTTTGATACTTATTTTAAATTTTATTGCTGTATCCACTGTAATCATACTATCGCTATTATATTATAAGTTAATTTTATAGCTTGATTGAGTTTATATGAACTGAAATAAACTGAATAGATTCATAATAAAAAATAAAGAAATAAAAAACAAGTAAAAACATTTTTAATCGTTGAAAATCTCCCAATTTATGGGCTAATATTTTCATCATTATTGTCATTGCCATATAGATAATTGTATTTTAAGGACCAGTATGGCAGTAGGTAACTGGCAACGAATTTTTTAAGAATAAAAAAACAATCCTGTTAAATTATAGAAATAGTAATTTGAATTGAATTCTAATAGTTGTAATTGTAATGGTAAGTATATAATGGTAATGAAAAATTTCGAAAACGTAACATGGAAAAAGTCCATGTTAAATCCCTTAAGGATTTCAAATAGAGATCGAGTTAAATTTCAAATACAGTTAAATTTTCCATGTTGTTGACCTCTATTAGAAATCCTTATGGGATTTAATTTAACATGGACTTTTCCAAGTTTTTCAGAACCAAAAACCAAAATCTCACTGAAAAAATCCCCATTATACCCCAAAATTACAAGTTTTGTTGATTTATTATATAGATGGATATTTGTGTAATTTTTTTCAAAATTGATCCGAGTAGAGTATTGAAATTGAAATGAAATTGAAATGACAACAGAAAAAAGTAAAGGGACGACTGACTGATGAAAGTTTATTATTTATTATTTTTATTTTCATTCAATTCATTTATGTATTAAATTAACGCAATTTTATAAATGAGATGTCAACTAACCCTGACACTGACAAGTCTAGATTAAATTATGGTCTTGAATTTTAATTTCTCAAACTTGTGGATTTTTATCCTACTTTTGTCAATCACCGATTGTAAAAGAACCAATTTTATAGAGGTAATTTAAGTCTAATTAAGTCTAATTTAAACTATTAAAAGTATCATTCTAATTGCCAAATTTATATTAGCATGAAGAAATAGCATCGGATTCTGATGATCCTGATTCTGAAACCAACTGGGAAATTGATGGTTATGATATTGCTGATGATGATGAGATCTTTTCAAGGTTTAATTTTTTAATTTTTTGTATTTTAGGCATTCTTTCTTTATATAATATACTGTATTATACTTATGTACATTAGGTACTTAATGTGCATTATACAGTGTGTTCAAAATGTAAAGAGGCAGGTTAAAAATATAATTTTTGTAAATTTCAATCCTGTTTTGCATCCATTTTTTCCTATCTAAATCTCATAGAATTTAGAGATTCTAGATTCCTGTAAATAATAAGTGTTTAATGTAAACTGTTTATTATAAATTGTTAAAATGAATTTAGGTGGAAGTCAAGTAATGATGATGAAGATATTGTTGAAGAATTCCAGGAGAAAAAGGACTTGTCAGTTTTTACCTCTTTTGTAAACAACCCTTATATGAATACCTTGTCACAAAATTCTGGTAAATTGGACTAAATATACTTTTTAATAATCTCTAATCATTTGTAAGATTAAGCTGAAATTATATTATAAATTTTAGAGATGCATGCTCAAGGATCTAAAGTTGAAGTTGAGCACTACAAGGCAACGAAATTTAATTTTGAAGGACCTGCGATGTGGCGATTTAGACGTGATTTAAATTCAATTTGGCTCAAGGTAAGTTTCTAATAAATATAAGATAAAATACTGAATATATCAGTACATAAATACTGAAACTTCGTCTTTTTAATTTAGATTTGGATGATAAAAGACCTTAAAGTTGAAGAAATGAAGGTAATCCCAAGTTTTATTTTATTTAAAAGTAAAATAACCATCCATTTTTCCATTATTTTTTAGAACATTTACCTAAAAGATCTAGTAAAAGTGACAATGGAGACTTATGCAATCTCAAAAAAAGTTAAAAAATTGATTAAAATTGATGAGGATGATGAGTATGACGAAAAGCTGGAAAAGTTAATCGAAGAGGAGCAAACGAAATTGAAAAAAAGTGCTCAACATACAAACAATTTAATTAAAGAGGTACATAATAATATTTCTGTTTTTATTATAAATAACTCTTTGACACTGAATCGTGGTTCATTTTTCTTTTACTATTTTAGGCTTTCTCGAAATATGCTGCTTTATTAAGTTCATCTGAACGAATTTTTGAAAAATTTAAAAGAATTAAAACTATATACGACAGTAAGTACAATAAAATTAGAAAAAATATGCCTCTAACGATCAGTATTATAATAAATCATAAAACTCATTTCCGATGATAATCAGGGCAAGGGATTTTAGGTTGTTAAAAATGAATAGTTTAGGTACCTAAAAGTTCTAAAAAACTAGTGTTTTAGGTGACTAAACTTAAAAAAATAGCAATTTAGGTGACTAAACCTAAAATATTTTTGGCCTTAAAACTACCTTTTCAATTAAATTTAATTTTTTGATCATTTTTTGATCTGGAATAAATCACTATTATTAAACATTTTTTAAGAATTTTTGCTTGAATATTTTAAGAGATGATTTTATAAAATAGATAAAGATAATGTGGACTCTCTTAACACTGAAATGAATTGAAAATATTTTTTTAAATTATGAATTTAGTCAAATATTTATAAAAAAATTTCGGTATTTCAAAAATTCTGGATAGTAAATACAGTCAAATTGCACATATTCACAATTTTAGCCAGTTTAGGTTCTAAAAAGTCGCTTTAGGTTAAACCTAAAAAAAAATCAAAAACCTAGAATCCCTTGCCCTGCTTATTAGTCATAATATTTGTAATAGAAAAACAAATGCTTGAATTATGTGTGATTTTGTACCTAATTGTTTTATATTTTTATTAATACAGACTAGCAGAGCGGGTAAGCTTACCTTACACATTCATTTTATTTAGGATTATGTTTATAATTTATAGACTATTTTTATTATTTTTTAAATAGATCTTCAGCGGTACTTGTTCTATTGCAATAGATATTCGAATCACATGCAAAGTCTAAAGTTTGAGCATAAACTTTATGCATCGATAAAGGTGAAAATGGAAGAAATGCAAACATTTGACATGTCTTGGGTTGAAGTCCAATTTCTAAAAAAGGTAAGAATGAATCTCTTTTATCTTAAATAACCTCCATAAATTATCATATTTAGAATTTAGTGTCATATTTATTCAATTGTTTCAATAATTATTATTATAAATATCCCTAAACCCCATTATAATGGGCCTTAATTATTTTTTTGTACAATTTTCTATTTTTTTTTTAAATTTTTTTTCAGGCTGTAGACATTCTTTGTCAATGTAGGCAAACTCTAACGTAGTAAGTTATTGTTTTTTATATATAAATTAAAATACAGAATAATTACTTGACTTGATGTCAAAGATATAATTAGGTAGGTATATAAATTATAATATGATTTTTTTTCTCTAGCACCTACGTGTTCGCTTTTTATATGAACAAAAATAATCAGATGGTGATCTTTGAAGATAACCAGGTATGAAAATAAAAATAAATTCTGACATGTTAAAAACTTGGTTATTACATTTTACGTATTTTTTCTAGAGGGATTTGGAAACTGCGACGGAGAAACTCTCCGAATATCTTGAACGTGGCATCACACTTGAAAATTTAGTCGATATTAAACAAAGGGTAAGATTTAAGATCAATAATAAATGAATATTAATTACTCTAAATATACCTAGGTATTATATTTCATTGCTTGTTTTTTTTATTAGGTTCACGATAAGTATCGTTATTGCGAAAGCCGTCGACAAGTCTTGCTTGATCACGTTTATGAGGGGTATGAAAAAGAATGGTGGGATCATAATGCTGAATAAAGATGTGGATTATGTAAGAAAGAATGTTACATTTTTTTTAAACTCTTCATTCTCGTATTAAATTTTATCATCCTGCTAATACCTCGAACTTACCTATTCGTTTATTTAACTGAAACTGAAATGTATTTACAAATTCGTTTTAATACACAACTATGTATTATATATTACTTATGTATTACCTCTATTTAAATAAATTTTTTGTTAGCCATAATTGTACAATACAATACATAGGTACAAGAAAATTTTACTATGAATTACTTGATTTGCTCAAACTTGATCTTCCATGCATAGTTTGTTGCTATAATATCATTTATTTTGATTTACAAATTATCCAGCTGAAAATGCACAAATTCCATGTGATTGATTAGGTAGATTTAGTTTTATAAAAATAGAAGGTAAATCAGTGTAAGTAGTAGAGTACGCTTATTATAGATAGAGTATCTGTACTATAGATATAGATAGATGTAGATTGATCCTTTGTGTTTTTATTTTTCAAACAAATCATAATATTATGAAGATATTCTGTATTTTAATAATAAGAAGGGACTTATATCTCCATTTCCTTTAGGATTCTTCCAACCGCAAACCCGTAGTTGTATTAAGTATTATGTACCTAGTTAAATTATTTATCTTAATTCTAATTTCTAATTAATTTTAATTACCTACTGATTTTTTCAATAAAAGCAGACTAACTAGATTTGGAATTTATCAGAAATTATATTCTTAATAGTACCCTACCTACATAGAGTAGGTGAGGTGAGTTACGATTTAATTTAAAGGTAAATTCTCAAATAAGCTTACATATATACCTATATCAATATGTAGTATCTAATCACTAATCTGTATCCTATACCTTCTTACTACCTATATACGTACGTACATACATAATACACAGTACACAGTAAGTAGGTAGTAGGTATATGTATGTATAATATTATTATGCATTATTGCTCCGTAATTCGTTAATTATCCCCAAATGTAAAATTCAGAAGATTCAGATTCAATCTCACGAGAATTTTAATATGCAAAGTGCTCATTAAATTAACTATAATTTTTCCAAACAATCTCATTTGAGAAGAATATTTATCGAATCCTTTCATCTGCTGGAATACTCAACTAATCGTAAATTGCTTATTTCCCCGCAACTTGTAATAAATTCACCTAGAAGTAAAATATGCTGGAATTAAGTAGGTATAATAATTATGATTGATTAATAAAGTTATAGGGTACTCTTTTTGAACAGTTACGAGTACTATATATTCAGTACTACTAACTTGTAAAGTTGCATTATGTTATTACCTATGTATGATTAGAAGATACTTAAGTAATCAATCTTTCGTTTTCTAACGTATAGGATTCGTACAGGTACTGATACTACAATATTACCTACAGCCTACAGTCTTCTGTTAGGTAGGTAATAGCATTACCTAGTACAGATACTAGTACTAGTACTAGGTAATGAACTTTTTGGGAAACTCTAATAAGCTTCATTTTGTATGAACAAAGCAAAATCAGATTTCTGCTGATTTATTGCCCAGCCAAGTTAGTCCAATCCAATTCCACTTCTGAGCTGGATAAACTCGATAAAGCATTTTTATGTACCTACATTGCTTTTATATACTTACTTATACTAATCCTAACTTATTTAAAACATAAAAGTAGATAACGATATTTTTAATATTTACCTACTCTTGGTGTACATTTATTTACTCGATATTTTAATTAAAAGAATCAATATTTTCTATAACTATCTTCAAAGTACCCTTTAATTTATTTTTGTGTGAGGAAGTTGAGAATATTTCGGGTTTGGTCGACTGAGGAATGCATGCAGGGGACACAAATCAAGTGCATTGGCAAAATATAAATTTGGCAAAAAAAAACAAACCAAAACAAAAGTTTAAGATTTATTAATTTTAAAGATTTTTTACTGCATTGCATAGCATAGCATACCATTGCATAGTCTAACTATAAGATAAAAGCAATACTCAAGCACTCATTGTAAGCGATGGAATAGGGCTTATTTTTTATTTAGACGAGTTTTTTACATGGTTATTGAATTTACTTTTAATTTTAATATACCTACCTACTTATTATACCAGTTTAATTTTTGATTTTGTAAATAAATCTTAGGATAGGAAATTTGAAATATGTAAGGCCATTTATCTGTTGTACATACATTTGTCTTTTGGTTTGGTTTTTGGTCTTTTAGTGTAGGACCTTTGTCTTTTTGTAGTTCTGATCCTGCTTGTAGGACTTTTGTCTGTAGGACTTTTATCTGTAGGTTCTAGGTTCTAGACGAGCCTGCCTATCAAAAAATGTACTGCAATAATTCAAAAACAAGCCCCGGCTTTCTTTCAAAATCTCGAGTCTGAACCGGGCTTTCTTTTAAAGCCCGGCTTTCTTTCTTATTTTAGGATTTTACTTTTTGAAATTATAGTATTACATTTTGAAAAAATTGATTATTATAGGAATTTAAACAATATTTCATTTAAAATATAATAAGAAAAGGAATTTATATATATAGATTTAAACTTAAATTAATAAAAAATTATATATTCATATTTGATTCTTGGTTTTTTTGTATTTAAAACGAGCAGACTAAAATCTGCGTACCGGCTATCTTT
>JAQIXA010000872.1:0-32767 GCA_034699045.1 Nanhermannia cf. coronata Gr-Ori-00579
TAAAAACTGTTTCATCCGAAAATTTGAGTTTAGATTTGTCAATTATTTTAATTATTATCACTGTCTAATACCAAATATGTACCACAATCTATACCATAATCTAACCATTTATCACAATACATAAATAGTAGGTACTTATTTGAATTAAGTAATGTTTTGGTTTTTCTATGATTTTGACCTGACCTGATAAATATTGTATTTTTGATTAATATAGAAAGATAGATAGATAGAGATTGCCAGGTCATAAATAAATAGTAATAAAACAAATTTTTTTAATCCGAAAGGTGAATTACAAAATTACTAGTCTACCCCTATCTATTAAAATAACTTATTTTTCGGTATTTTAAAAGTGTTTGATTGAAATAAATAAGTCAAAGCTACATCATTCGATAGAGCTCATCGAGCTTTCAAATTTCAAAATCCTAATCAAAAACCTAATGCCGATGATAAAGTAAAAAGTTTTCAAAGAATAAATGTACCTCATACGTACCTATACCAATATATAAAGAATAAGGAAATGATATAAAATTTTCGGAACAACATACCTTGAATATAATACTTATACTTATAATTATTATCCTACGAATTTAGAACGTTTTGTCAAGTCAATATAATAGAGTACACACAAAAATTCTAAGAACAATTATTTCAAACTAAATTATTCTTGATTATCGACCTTGAACTTATGATAGGTATAAACCGTATAAATATAGACCAATTTTCTATTCAGGCTATGTTATTTTAACCTAAATATATTTTGAAGCAACATGAAGTTTTAAATTTTTCTCTGGATTATTTTTCTAACATCTCAATCTTTTGTAAGTTTTTAAAATTTTATAATCTTATAACTAACTAGATATAATAGCAAAAATTTATTTATTACAGGCAAGTTCAGGTACCTATATAAAAATGGAATAATTTGTAAGAATTTAGAATTTTGGGAAATTTGGACATGTGATTTTTGGATAGACTGTAGTGATTTTGACCTAAAATTTTTCTATATTTTATATAAGTTAAACCAAGGTAATATTAAATATTCTGAAAAAAAAGTATCATGCCGAAATAACAGCTAGTTCTTTTGAAATCAGACTGTCCAAATTTCAAAACTTTTTCGAACTATTTTTAATATATTTCCTATTCCTATTATATCAGTAATTATAACATTGTAATCTTTAAGATAATTATACTTTAGACCCTGCAGCTAATAAAAGTGATGGTAAGATGTTTAACTTATTTATTATATCCTGAAAATTTGAAATTTTGAATATTAAAAAATTTCCGCTTAAAACAAACCAATTATGGATGTTTTTAATGAAGACAATTTTAAAAAATTATATATCATTCGATAGAGCTTTTCGAGCTCTTATCATCATATTATCCAGTTTATTGTTTATATTACATATTGCTAAAATTTAAATCGTAATAGTAATTAAAATTTTAAAATTTAGGAATATGGTGCCATGATTGTACAGAGACTTACGAATCAGAACGTTCCAGTTGTCTCCACTCGGACACATTTTTTGAGAAATGTCCAAGTAAATTTAGCAAATTTTTGCATTTCTTTTTTGTTAAAAAACTTTTAATCGAAATTTAAACTCCTTTTCTGTGTATAGTTAAGCAAGGTAAAAGGGCGACGTGCCTCACACTGATCCCGTTGGAAAAGCGGGATATCTATCATTTCCGGCGTGGCTGTTATTTTATCGATTCAAAAGCCGATTTTCACAATGTAACTGAATGCTGGAAGCACAATGTATCCCTAATAACCAATTTTGGGCTAAGTAACTCCTAAGCTCATACTTATCGTAGCGAGCGTAGTTGAACGAGGAACTCCTAAGGACCAGAAAAGTAGTACTTAAGAAGCTACGTTTGACCGGCGAAACACATACTTAAACCGCTCCTCAGCTACTCCGCGCGGACCAAATAAGTAGCGTCAGAGTATGACTTTCAAGAGGAGATGCGTAGCAGTCGTAGTACTTTAGTAGTAAACTAGTAGTAGTAATTTTTACACAAAAATCATTGGTTTTTATTAAAATTGAATTGATTTATTGATTTGTAGTTATTTAAATAATCAAAATAATTATAAATACTTAATTACCAGCAGCAATAGTATAAACTTAATTGACTTTAATTTTCTTATATTAATTCCCATGATAAAGATGGTCCTTGGTAGGGTACGTGTACAAGGTGGCCTTAAAATCGTATCACATCCATTACCTATAAATGTAAAAGATAAATTAAGTTAACTAACTACTAACAACTAACAAAGTTAACTAACCACCTTTATATTTAAGTTTTTTGTTTAAAAAATATAATTGAGCTTACCAGTTTAACCATGAAATTAGGACTTGGCAATTTAATTCAGTTCATTTTGAGGATAAGTCCAGGTCCAAGTCGATTAACTCGATGGCCAAGCTCGAACATAACAGTCAACCCAGTCAACTAATCTAAATTAAAATTGGTAAGGTATGATCTTAAATAGGTAGGTAATTAAAAATCTTGCAAAATGTCAAAATTCTAGGTTGATAGATTTTAACTTTATACTTACCTTATATGTTAGTAGTCAGTACTAGTTGATCGAGAAGCCCCAAGAGGTTGATTATCCAACATTACTGTCCATTAGTGATGGTGATGTTGATGAAAATTGTAATTAATTGTAATTAAAATCGATCTTTAACTTAAAATTCTTATTAAAATTGTCAAAGTTCTCAAATTGTAAAACTTGAAAAGAGTCAGTTACAAATGGCGGGATTTTTATGGTCCGCAGCGGAGTTCCTCAGGAGTGGCTTATAACGTGATCTTAGGGATGATGTTTTCTAAATGACTTAGGTATGAGTTGAGTAGCTACTCTGCGTAGCACTTGGTGGAAGGAGTAAATAAGTAGTAGTTGAAGTTACTCAGGAGCTACTTAACTCAAACTGGTTATTAGGGATGTATATATACTCTTGAAAATTAGAACCTCTATGTATATAGCTAAAAATTATGTAAAATGATCTTTTGTCGTTTTTTGTAAAAATTCTTATCTTATATCAAATCAAAGGATTTTATAATGATAAGCTTGATAAATGTGTCTGAATTTTCTGATCTAGTGTTCAGATTCAGATTATGGCTCAAAAGTATTAACTGGTGATAAAATCTGGTTTTTAAAGCTGATTGTGAGGTGAATAAATTAACCATAATTTGACATTTTATCATTTACAGGGTGATTCGAGTGTTCACGGGAATGGTTTTGTTAATGTAGATGCTCGGATCTGCATTTGCGAGAATAACCTTTGTAACAATGTAGACTACTTTGGCTACTGGAATGAGCTTAAAGCGGACCAGACCAAAAATTTCAGTCAAGAAGCTAAGGCTTTTGACCCCGCTGACATGCCCAACGTGAACACTCTGTACCAATATTTAACATGGCAATTAAAAAAATAATGTACCAGCTATGTGCAGATAAATATCAAATTTTTAATTGATTAGTTTTTTTTAAACTATATAGGTACTTATAACTTAAATAGATAATTTTCCTCAGCTTTTTGGATTTTTGAACTAATATCATTATGTATACCTATTACCTATATAGTTTTATGAAAAAAATCGAAAAATATTACATAATATGTATTTATATTTCAAAAAAATATATTTCTAATTTATCATTCTTTTCTTTTATCAAAGGAACTTTTATTTTATATCATGTTTAAAATTAAGTTAAACAATATTTCATAATATTTATGTGTTTTTAAACATCATTTCTCATAGAAATAAAAACCTCTTGTGAAACCAAAATTTTTATACATACAAACTTGTTTATATCGAACTAAAGTCTTATCATCTTGATAAGTTTGCTGCAAAAGTATCGCGCCAACCTGTGAAACAATATAAAAAGCTATAGATACTTATACCTATGTATAATTTCTTAATTAGGTACCTACACTAATAAAATAATAAACTTAACAATAGAGTAATTTGTACACTTACCAAATTAATTATTTTACGTATCTCTAAGTCAGGCTTTTTCTCCAAAACTTCACAAAACGTTTGTATAAAAACATTCCCATCTTTTACGAAATTTCTCCAGGAAGCCTCATCTTTTTAGGATATTTATATAAATATTACTCTTCAAGATATGCAAATTATAATATTAATAGGGTATAATTGTACGAGCGAAGCGATCATTTACTTAAACTTTTATTGAATATTGTCCATCTGTCTGTTAGTTTGTTCGCTGGGATAATTCAAAAACTATTGGAAGGATTTTAAACAAACTAGAAAGGAATGGTCCTTAGGGCCTATGTTGTGCAAGTTCGACAGCAATTTCTCATTGCCTAACCTCTTGGGTTTTGACATTTATTAGTTCCTATTTTAATCGAATGAGAAAAAAATCAAGAATAAGTTGCCAATTTATGATTTAGATTCCGAATATGATACCCATCCCGTTTGACCCAAAAGTTGACCTTATAGGGTCAAGATGTGTTTTTTGACAACCAATTCTTGTGTTGCTTCGGTTTCTTTAAATGGCCCTCGGAACCGAAATTTTTTAAATTTAATATGTTCCCCTTTCTCGCATAGTCTGAAACTGAAATTCCAAGATATAAAAAAGGTTTCTGGGTCTGTGCGACCACAAAAAACCGTAAAATAATTGAACATATTATAGTCAATCACAATGCTTTGATCACACAATTATGGACTAGTTAATTAAAATTAAACTTGAAACTATATTTTTAAACGATATTTTAATTAACAAATTGGGTTTTTTTTTCTTACTATCCATTGTTGCAAAACAAATCAGGACATCTGACCATCTTGGAATTGGATCCTTTAAGTTAATTAATGTAAATAAATCAAATAAATCAAAATTATATGGAATAAAATTAGAAAAACTATATTTACACTAAAATTAATCTCATCTCCAAGATAATTTCGTTTTTGAGCTGGAATTTTTGTTTTGGATAACAAATCTTCCCATCCTCCCCTCTAATAATGAAAATTTACATATTAATATCATCAATACGTTATAGGTATAGGGTAGATACTACAGGAGAAGTAAAGTTAGAACCTCATTCTATTATTGCCAAATATCAGCTCAATATTTTAAAATGTTAAAATCCCAAATTTCGAATATTTAAATGTCAAATATCAAAATTTTAAAATATCGACAGATTTGTCTGAAATTTTGATCATTTATTGGCCTCTGATTTCAAATTGAGGGGCTGAAATTAGGCAACAATGGAATGGGTGGCTGTTATACTACATAGTATTTATAATATGTATCAACAAAATTTGGGTAATTTATCTAGTATTAGCTAATAATTAGATTATAATTAAATTAGATTATAATTAAAATCATAAAATCTCATTAAAAAATTTTAATTAGGCTCAAATTTAAAAAAAAATATTCTAAAAAAGATGAAAGTCACCTGCAAAAGTCAAGTAGAAATATTTTTGGTTTTGAAAGAAGTGTCAGACACTTTTCACTGTTGTTATTGAATAATTCAATTTTTTCCATTACAGAAATGCTATTTCCATCTGATGTTTCAAAACGATCTCCTTCCTTTCCATGACTCATAATGCACACTATGCAGGAATTCCATTCTTTTTTTGGAATTTCATCCAAAAAATCGCTGAATATTTTGTCAATATGAGCCACATCTAAAGTTAAGGTGGGATCATTTTCATTATCATAATCAAAGACTTTGTATTTCTTTTTTTCAAGAATGGTTTTAAGTCTCTGTGTATCAATTTTAGTTCCAAATCTTTGGGATTCTTTAGGATATTTTGTAAATATAGCGACATTTATAATAAGTGCAATCCCCTCTGTGCCAAATTCCAAATCTCCATCTTTATTGATACGATAATCCTAAAAAAATTAAAATTAAAAAAAAACATTTTTAATAAATATATAAAACTTTCAAATGTACAATTTAATACAAATATTGAGAAAGTAGAAAGCTCTTATAACTTGAAAGAAGATATTCTTTTATAAATGGTATGGTGGTGTTAACATGTCATTATTGACTCACTTTTCAGTTCCAAAAAAATCCACCAGGGGCCCATAGAGGGAGGTTAACATGGGGCAGTGGCGCCACTGTCGTTTTGGGGGTTGATACTTTCGCTTATGGAGATTTAGTACTAGGAATTTTGTGGGTTAAACGCAATACCAACGTAAGATTATCCGGGATAGGGGAAAATGCAGGGCTCTGATTGGTTGCCGGCTTAAAAAGGGGGCGGAGCTATCTACTAGTTCAACCTACAGGTCAAAAGGTCAATTTCAAACTTAATCTACGCTATTTTCCCGCCAAATTACCTGGTTTTAGTTGAATACGAGTGCTTCGCGCGCAATCTTGCGCACCAAATTTGAAATTGTTAGCGTAATACGAGTATAAACGTTTTTGTAAATGCGCGCATTTAAAGCTTAATCGCGGTTATAACGTAAGATTAAACTTAAATACGTATTTTTTAAAAAAAGTCTGTTAATCTACGCTGATAAACCCAACCTTTTTCATAAGCAGCTAGTTAAACTAGTCTAAAAACTGAAAAACGGCCAAACTATTTGTAAATGTCGCAGTATTTAGTTTAATACCGGGGTAATTTGGTAAATACACTGAAAACATACGAGTATATTCCCTTGTAATTAGCTAATTGCAATTAAATTGATGGCTTAAAACACTGCTTGAACTGTAAAATTGAGTGTATTTTAATGTAATTAGTTAATTGTAATTAAATATCTGGGGTAATTTGGTAAAAAACACTGTTTAAACTTGAAAACTAGGGTATATGTCCATGTAATTAACTAATTGCAATTAAATATTAGGGGTATTTTGCACAATTTTATCAAAAAATTTCAAATTTACGAAAATTTTGAGCGCAGACACTTGCTGGTCGATGTCTAAAAGCAAACTGAGCGCAGATTTTAGTTTACGAGAACACCTGCACCTGTACCTGGTTGCCAGGTGCACCTCTTGGCAACATCGCATTGACACGTGGAAAGGGGGGGATAAAACTGAACAATACCTGTCAAAAGTGACATGTGAACAAAAGAAATTTATTGCGTCATATTTTAGAGAACAAAAGGCCCAAAAGAGGGGAGAAAACCGGTTAATCCCGGTATTTTTTGGCGGGAATTTCAAATTCAAATACGTATTTTGGCGGGAATTTTAAATTCAAATACGTATTTATGCGGGAATTTCGAATATATACTATACCTATATAGCATCTATACATATATCAGTACGTACTTGCCATACTCGTACCTATATAACATTATTATGCTTACTTTAACATATAAATTTAGTACCTACTCGTATCTATTCTCGATAATTATGCAAAAGTTTATGATTTTTGGCTTTTTTCCAGGATTTCCTTATTGGATAATCGATTTCGATTATGAGAATCCATAAAAAATTCCATAGTTTCTATTTTGATAAATTCTTGGAATTTGATTTTTTTTCAATTTCAAATCGAAAAATTGCGAAAAAAAGTTTGCATGCTCTAAAAAAATTGCGATTTTTTGAATTTTACGATTTTTCTCGGTTTTATTGAGTTTTGATTTCGATTTCCACCATAACTTCGATGGTCCAAATGGGTAAGATCATTTTAATTTGCAAAATTTTAGGAAATATTTTGTACAATTTGGGATTTCAGGTGTCCTTTTGGGTTTTATTTGTCTGATCGTGTTTTTTGGCGGATTTGTCGGGGCTCAAAAGGTAATTTTTTACAAAATTTATGAGATTTCAGGTCGAATTTTTTGTATTTTCAGGCTGATTGTGTTGAATGCTTGAGCCGCGACTGGTTCTTCGGGGTCGTGGGGATCGATTATTTTTGCGGAAAGGAACTGTCTGACCTTCCTGGTTCTATGGATGATTTACTTCTAGGTCGTGTGCATCTGGGACTTTGCGGTTATTATCCGCCTAGAGGTAAATTTTGAGCTTTTTTGCTAAAATTTCGAGCTAATTTCTCATTTTTTAGAAGTAAAAGTTCAAGTTGAGGCTGAAAAGCAAGGTAAATTTTGTAAATTTTTCGAAATTTTGATCTTGATTTGAGCTTTTAACAGGTTTCGTGATGCCATCATTTGATAAGCTGGACAGTAATCGAGATCCTGAACCCACGGTTCGGAGCAAAAAAGGTATATTTTTGAAAAATTTGAAATTTTGAATCCTAATTTTGCACTTTTGTAGTCACGATTGTTCAATCCAATATTGAGTCAAGTGAACCACCAGGTAAATTTGTATAAATTTTCAATATTTCAAATGCTAATTTCCCAACTTTTACAGAAAGTCCGAGGTCTAAAGTCGCGGATGAACTTCGAGTTCGAGGCAATTCTGGTAAATTTGTGCAAATTTTTGTAATTTTTTATACTTATTTGAGACTTTTTCAACAGTCGAGGAGCAAAAGGAGGTGAAAATCCATGAAACTCCCACTGGGAAATCTTATCAAATCGGTAAATTTTTTAAAATTTTGAATTTCTTTTGCTAATTTTTCGAATATTTAGAGTCAAGCACTGTATTGAGTGAAGATTTGATCGATAAATCAGGTTTGAAAAGTAGAATTTGTAATTTTTTCAAAATTTTTTACAATTTGATTTTAAATAGGTGAACAACCCTCAGCTTGGTGGTGGTGGTGGATTCCGGTTATCGTCGTGCTAATTCTCGCACTTGCTGGAGCTGGAGGTGTTTATTTTTTCAAGACGTGGCCGCAGTCTGATGGTTATCTCAGGAACTGTGAAACTGGCACCAATTCGGGAGTCGAAGAGACCTGCTTGATTAATAAAAATTACAATCCTACCCGTCCTGTAAACTCATTTACTACGATTTCACTCGAAAATATGCCATCAACTTCATCATCGACTGTTACTAATTATAATTTAAGGTTAAAAAAGAATGTTAATTACAAAGTCTGAATTTTGTCACGCTTTTAATTTGAATACTATGATTAAAGTTTTTATAAATTGAATTTTGAGTTTTGAATTCTTGATTGCTTGATTGTAGAAAGAGAAAAATTGCAGATTATGAAATTAGAGTGAGAATGACAGTATAAATTGAACAAATTAGGCAAGGTCAATTTAATAATGCCACTCTAACCCAGTATTTCACTGGTTTTTCTCTCTTTATTTATAATTTTACAAAATTTTACAAAATTAGAATTAATCCATAATCTTAAGTTAATAATATTTATATATACATAATTAAATAAAGGATGTTTCTCATCATCTAACCTATATAAATTAAAACTAGGTAAATATTTTTCTAGACAAAATATTTCTGCTGAAGGATACAATTTTTCTAAATTTTTAAAATTTGTTTTCCAAATACATACGAGTATATCATTATTTATAATAGTTTTAACATTTAAAAGTAAACTCCTTATACAAGTAAATTGTTTCTGGTTACTTGTTTTACATTTGCATTCTAGGCATATTGGGGTTGCATCATCAGTCAAATCCAGCAGGGTCAAGTTGTATACGTGGCCACGTATATTAATCCAGTCAATCAACAATACCATTACCTGTATAAAAAATAGATTATCCCAGATATTTGACTGTATAAAGGTTTAAGCTATGCTGCAAATGGGGATAATCAAAATATGGTTTAATCTAGCCTAGGTAGGTAAGATTAAACTCGATTTTCCGACTGGATAATCTAATGTAAGTAGGGTAGATAAAGCATTATAATTATAACTGGGAAATCTAGACTAGGTAGATACGAGTAAACGTAAATTTTCTAATTGGATTAAACCTATAAATGGTAAATCTACTGTTAATAAGTTGGAACTTACCTGTAAAGATTATGTAAAAATCCAACGTCATTTCTCTCACATCGTATAATGAATGCTTTTTCGTGTCTCAAATGTGCAAGTCGGCTATAAAAAGACTTTAAGCAATATCTGCAGATGTATCTCTTTGTGTGGTATAATGTTAAGGGGCGAAGAAACATTGAAAAATTATTAATGCTGGAAAATCTCATTTGGTCATTCTCATTAATGAATAAAAACAAATCAGCGTGCCTTGGCATTACATCTTTAAGATGCATTGTATTATAAGTTGTAATTCGTTTTGGTATTAGTCTATTTTCATTACAAGTAAAAACATTTATACTTATTCTGTTTAACCATTCCACCGATCTAATAAAGTTTAGCTCACGATCGCTAGCAGGTATCTCTGGTAAGTAGTGTAAATTCTCATAAAAACTGTAATTACCAACACTCCTACGACCTGCACGGTCTGCATATATAGGTGTATGTAAACTACATAATAAACTATACTTAAAAGTATCTTTTTTCAAACTCGGAAAATCAGTGTAGCCTTTGTGTCTACGAAAAATTTCGACCATGTCCGACATGGTTTGTTGTTGGTTTAAAACTAACTTTGAATAAAAACGGACCTGTAGTCTATATTAGCTCTACAAATTGAACAGGTGTCCACCATAAAACTGCAACGGGCACAGCAATACACGTGTCCGCATGCGTGAAGCACAATACGTATTTCGTTTTCTAAACAAATGCTGCACTTTTTTATCTCATTGCTTTCTACAGTAGGCGGGAAATACTCACTTTTAAAATACATTTGTGCAAAGGCACATTTAGGCAGTGTATTTTTATGCATAATTATTAATGTCTCCGCATTAAAGAGAAAGCTATTATACTTATGTCCGCAATAAAAACATTGTACCATATCGGGAAATTTTTTATTTTTGTACAACCCATTTGTGGCAAGTAAAAAAGTCTCGTCTGTTTTAACATCAAATGTATACAATCTAGAGTCTAAACTTCTGAACACTGGATTACGAATGATGTTTGCATAAATATTAGATATATTATATATTGGGGTAAGCATTTGCAAAACTGAATTTTGGATTAAGGGACATTCTGGATAATATGCTCCATGTATTTCCAAGAAGCTATCGCCTTCTTCGAAATTCCCGTACAAACCTGAGAAAAAAATGTAAAATATAATGTTCTATCCTTTATATTATTAAGGTTACAACTCACCATGACAGAATACACAAGAAATCCAATTACTTTTCCCGATAGAGATCTGACCTAATTTTGCAAGTGTTTCTGCACTGATATAAGGACAATTCCATGCTTCTTGACATGCATTTGCTTCAAAAGTTTTAAGTCTCTCACTTTCAAACATGTATCTTGTATTATCGTCCATTCTGCTACTCTGTAAATAAAAATAAAATTGTAAAAAGGGTTTTAGTCATTTTTTCAAATGTTCAGAGAGAACCGCGTGAAGGTACCCAATTTATATCTCTCCGTGGTGAGTTACATAGTAACTCTGTTTTTTTGATTTTTTGATTTTTTAATTACATACTAGTTATAAAATCTAAGACTAATCTATCATTCTTATATAAGTCATTGCCAAACCGTGAAAAAAATTTAGACATTGGGTAGTTTCTTGTTTTAAAATAGCTATACATTAAGCAGTAAATGCCGCACGATGAGGAAGTGCTGTTTTGTATTTGACCTATCTTATTTTCAATAATATATTTCATTTCTGGGAATCCGTATTTGCTTGGTAAATTTCCTAAGCTGTCAAAAAAGTAAATTTCTTCGCAGCTCTTACCAAAAAGCGTGAGCCAGTGCTCACCTGGCTTGCTTATGCTGCTATTGACGATCAGAATACAAGGAAATAACTTAAAATCAATTTGATTTTTTGGGCATACATTGTAATATCTAACTGCTTTTTTGTTTATGATCCTGCCAAGGTTTATTTTTAAGTCTTCAGAATTCATTCTTGTCTTACATTACCTTCCTTATCGATTTCGAGCATGCCGTCGTATTGAGCAAAACAGATTACGTTCAGAGGAGCAGTAAGAGCTGCTTTGAACTCAAGGTCCAGTTTAAGAATACCGCTGTGTTCTATTGCGAATTTATTTGCAACTGTTGAGGATGAGATGTCGTAGACTATAAAAAAGTTATTAGTGTATTCGTCAAATGTGATTCCGTTTCCCAAAGGTTCATTCAAACCTAATAATGTAGAGTATCCAATCATTGAAGCCTTATTTTTAGTCTCATCTGTATCGAAATTGAAATTCAGCTCTCTAAATATCAGTGGATCGTTGTCTAAAGTTATTGCGATTTTTCGCAAATCATTATGTTCGAATGCAAAAGGATTCTTATGGAGAAGGCCCACTTGATGGTCTGGTTTAACTAAAGCAACTACTAATTTATTAGGTATTTTGGATGTAAATAAATTTTGCGAGCTACCAGATTTTGATCCTGTTGGAATTGTAAAAGTTTTGATCTCAACTCTGTTTAGTGGATAATTTGCTGCTCTTTTTGCTATTTCAGAGGTAAAATGGTTGATTATAGGTTGCGAAGGTGTGATCTTTTTAATATAATATATAGCTTCTTCTATCACGACGCTAAGAGGCGATGTTACAGTTGCAATTTTATCAGTTTGATTACACAAGCAAAAATCATCAATATTTCTTCTTAATTTAATTTTTAGATCAGTTCCTGGAATAATATACTTTTTCTGCATGGCTAAATCGAAATTTATTCGGCCCATTGTTTCAAAAGATTTACTTGTACTAATTGGATCGGATCTTGATTTGAAAGATGGATTTTCAACTTCAAGTTTTGTTGGTTCATTATCTTTAAAGAAATATGCCAACCTATCTTCAGACTGCTTTTTAACATCATCATGACCGAGGGCAGTGTTTATGTATGCTTTATATGCATATGTATTTGTTTCATTTTCAACTAAAAAGTTATTTACAGATAACTCTGCGCTTTGGAATAGTGAATGAAGAAAATTGTTTGTAAGACCAGCCTTTATATTTGCAGCCATATTTGAGCCATCTTTCATAACAACTTTTGCTCGCAAATATAAAAATGAGTTGTAAAAATCCAGAAAATGATATTGATCACCGAGAATATTGAATTGGATATCGGAATATTTTTCAGTTGGAGATGTCAGAGGGTAAAAAGGATGATATTGTGTTTTAAGAACACTAATATCTTTTTGCGGAGGTTGGAAGAGATCAAACTCACTTCTCATAATAAGTGGTTGACTCATGATCATTTTTTACTTTTTTTCCTTGGTTTACAAACACGTCTTTTTTTACCGAACCCTACTTGAGTACTGACCGATTTCTTTTTTGATTTTCGCTTTTTTCCGGAACTTTTAGTCTTTCTCTTTTTCCCACCTCCGATCAATGATATTTTTTTTCTGGGTTTTCTTGCCTTTCTTATAGTCTTTGTACTTGCTTTAATTGGAATTCCAAATGATTCAGAAATTCCAACAAGCCCTGAACCTACTTGCTGCTCCATAATTTTTAAGGATGTTTAGGTCTGAAGTGTAAAGTTATGAATGAAATGTGATCTGTACTTGGTATTTTTTCCAAAAATTCGTTGACAATGTCCACACTTATAGTCTCGATGTAATCCTTATACACAGGAACATACAATATTTTCTTAAAATCGATTTTTCTATCTTTATCTGGCTGCTCGAATACTCGTACATAGGGGTAAATATTGTTATTTAAGTACTGGTTTTTTATAATGTCTAGCAATACTAATACATGAGGTGTTTTAAGGAATGGATTATTTATTACTAATTCTATGTTCTTATCTACTTTATTAGTATTAAATATACTTGCTAAGGTTGATCCAAAATTCAAGGAAATATTATTATTTTTATCAAATTTGAAAGCAACACTATTTTTGTCCTGCTTATACTCTAATCTAACCTTTTCTGAGCCTAAAGATGAATTAATCGATGAGATTAATGAATTCAGATTTTTTTCTATAGGCTCCAATACTTTGATTTCGCGCTGTGGTTGATCAATTTTAGTCTTAACTATAAACTTCTGACCTGCTAATATATTAGAATAAAACGCTTCATCGTGCTCAGAAATAGCTCCAATTGATCCGAATTTAAACTCTGTTTGATCAAAGCCTAAAATTTTTGCTGTTGTTTCATCAAGTTCTACTTCTAATTTTTGAGTTGAGATATTTAATGTATATACTAATTTATTACGATATTTAGATAACGCTATTCTTACACCTAAATTATTTGCAGTAAATAATGCATTTAAATTCGATACTAAATATGATACAAGTGTTGAATTTTCTTTTACAATTTCTAAAACTTTCAAGTCCGAGAGAGTATGAATAAAAATACTATTTTCAGTTGTATTTGTACCTATATGAGGAAATGCATTTTTTTGGTATTTGTAGCCGATGTCAACTAGACCAACTTCGTAACTATGTGCATTTAGTATTAAAGGTTTGTATAATTTGTTTATAAATCGCCCAGAATTGTTTGAGGGAAAGGAGTCTTTACTACCCTCAGAGTGTAGGTGTACATAGAATGAGTCCATTTAATCAACTGCGAGAGTGAGGTCTTCCTTATACATTGAACCTACTATATCTTCGCCATCTTCTTCTTTTATTAAATATGTTATAGGCCTTGTATTATTAATTTTAGTAATTATATAAATAGTATTTGTAAATGTCCGAGTATAGGCTTTTTCGAATGTTTTCTTATATCTCGTTAAATATACTCGATCGCCAAGCTTAAAAACCGGCTTGCTATTATCTTTTTCTAATAGCTTACTATACAAATTATTCCAAACTTCATGATATGTACTATCATTAACTTCGTTGGGTTTCATTTTAATTGATCGATGATAAGTATTGTTTAAAGATTTGATTAAATCTGGTAATACATCTATATATCTTTTGGTATTAGTATATGTAAAGTATTTCCATATTTTACTTAAAAGCGATCGATGTGCTGACTCAATAATTGAGGCTTTATTAGTACTATAAACTAAGTATCTTTTTATTTTATTTTTTTCGAGATATTTATCAATTAAACGGTTTTTAAAAGCTCCATCAATATCTGTAGCTATTGATCGCGGTTTTTCTTTATAATAACTCAAAATTTTCTTAAAGGCTTCAAAAGTGACTTCTGCATTTCTCTTTTTAATTGCTACTGCATGTTGCTCTTTGGTAAAGCAATCAATTGAATGTAATATGTATCGGTAAAATGAATTATATCTTTTATATTTTGATAAATCGATTAAATCTAATTGGATTTGGTCAGCTGGAAAACTTATTATAGTAACTCGAGTTTTAAATCTTTTTCTAACAGGCTTATGTAGAACATAGGTAGGAAATTTAGTTATTTCTGCTTTTGCTTGTGAAATAGGTATACCTTGAGTTTTTGCATATGTTGCTATACCTGCAAATGAGGCTCCTTCGGAAGGTGTTAGATATTTAGATGGTTGAGACATTCTACTGGTACTCTTGTCATTATACAATTGATCTTATTAAGCATGCGAAATAATGGTTCATGATCTACATTAGCTGAACAATAGTACTTTACTAAATCGGGTATTAAGTCAATAACTTTATCTATGTCTAAGGCTATAGCTTTTCCATAATGCTTAAAAAAAACCTTCCTATCTTTTTCGCAATAATTTGTAGAAAAGTTTTTACCTGTTTTTCTTTCTTCGAATCTTTCAAGGTATTCAGCCGGTGATAAAGTCCCGTTGAGAAAATTTTTCATCATTGCATACTTGAAGCCCGCATCATAATCGCAATTTTCGTGTGTACAATTAGTAGTAAATGGGATTTTGGTGTTTAAAGTATAGTCTAATCCTTCTTGGGGCACTCCTGTGTACTCTACGCCCACAGGCCGTAGCGAAAGTAACTTATAACCTGGACACTTTGGCATTTTAAGATGGAATGAAGTTAAACACAAGAGTTATTCTTTATAAAATATATCATAGGCTTTTGTTTTATATTATTAGTCTCTGTAGAAAATTTACTATTCGCTATCAGAAAGACTATAGTCATCATCATAACTGTCAGAATTATCGCTGCTAGATTCCCTGTAGTTCGAAAAACTGTCATTTTTTAATGTATATAATTCAAACAATATAGCCATAAAATGTTCTAATGTAAATCTATATATTTCTTTATATACAAATGTATTATGGGTAAATTCAACATTATTTATTAAAGTATTTTTGTTAGAAAGAGCACTTTCAAAATCTTTTAAAACTTCTGATATCTGCTCTGTTCTAATATAAGCTTTTCGTCCATTAGAGCAATTAAGAATAATATGTGAAGTCGCATTAATTATAGACATTTTTAATCGCTGTCACTGCAGTCGTCGGAATAAGAGTCGAATTCGCTATCACTACAATTATACTCGTAATCTCCAACAAAAATCTCAAGAAGTATGGTAAAAAAATCGTTGGAATCAAACTGATATTTTTTTCGATATGTAAATAAGTCACTTTGTTCATCGTACTTTACATTATGATATCTTTTTCCAGGATTAAAAAAAGCTATTTTAAAATCTGCCATTACTCGTCTTACTTCGGAATTTCGGATCTCAAACACTTGGTCGTCGATACATTTTATTTTGAATAAATGTGGATATATTTCTACAAATTCCATTTAATTTGATTTTGCAATAGCTCTCTAATAAGTATAGTTTAATCAAAAATCTAGACGTCATCATTGAAAGAGTATACTTTGATCAAGTCGATTAAAATATTTTTTAATTGCACTTTATCTTTTACGAAATTATTACAAAGTACAATACTGTCAGGGAATATATTTAAGGTATTTTTTTTAATGTATTTATTATCAATTGATTCACGGTAGCAAAACAAAAAAGCCGAGATTTCATTTATAATTAGGAGGATTTCATCTTTAGGGATTTCAACTTCATTCGAGAATCCTGTGTAAAAAAATGTGTATTTATTATTGCGAAATATTACTTCATTGTAAACGTGTTCGGACATTATCTTACTTGAGTGATGAAATCTCCCCTCCTAGTTTTTAAATAAAACGTGATTTCAACAGGTTGTAATTTTTATTAGAGGGTGAAAGTAATACAATTCACTTATTTTGTCTCACGGCACAATTCACTGGGGTAGAAAACCGGTTTTGTTTTTTTATGTACTGTTTATTTGAGGTTGTATTCATGAATGAACAATTGATAGGGTTCTCACCCTTATAAGGCACACTTATTGCACAATCCTTTCAAAGTCTAAAATGATCCTCAAAAGTTGTCCAAGTGGAGGGAACTTGATTTACCATTGAAATAAAATTTTGAGAAAATAAATCTTTCGGTACATTTAAATCTTTAATCAAGTCTATAAATTCAAAAATTCCTACTATATCCTTTCTCTTATTAGGTAGAGTTTTTAATGAGAATAATATTAAGTCGACTATATGACTATTAGCTATAGGCTTTTCTTTATAAACTAGTTGTCCATTAACATTTATATTATCTTTAAATGCATGTAAGATACGTGTAGCTCTATTTTGCATGTTTTTGGGAAAAAAACTAATAAAAAAGTCTAAATTTTGAACGGGTTTCTCATGACTTACTTCTGGTTGAATACCTTCATTTCTTTTCATAAACTTTTCATAAATACTCTCAGGTATTACTCGATATATTCTGGCCATTTCTGCACTTGAAGAATGCTTTAAGTATAGGTATTATAATGTTTTTGGATGAAATTAGGAATCTTTTTAACTGCTCGAGCGACTTGAACTTTCTATTTCTTATTCTTTTTACGGCTGTACGTAGCTTTTTAGTCAATTTTTCAGTGTTTAATAGGCATTCAAATATTGATTTTATTTCAGTTTCAGTTGCATTTGTAATACTTTTCTTGTATCTTCTATGGTTGCATATACATAGTTCCTCGAGGAACTCACAATTTGCTTCTACTCGTGCCATTGATTATGAAGAACTAAAGACTAGTGTCTCCGGTCTCGGTAAAATTGTGGATCTTAGTCGAAATTTAGACTCTTCCTCGCTTAGGTGTGGGTGTAGGTTAAAAAATAGATAACCAAAAGGTTTTTTCGTTGCAATATTGTAACTATCAATGATCCACCTAGTATTACCAGGATCAATCTGAGAACTGAGTTTGCTAATCGATGAAACATCGCGAATAAAGCGAAATAAGACAAGATATTGAGAATTAAGTGAAAGACTACGCAAATTTTTAGCATATAAGTTTTGAATTTGAATTAAAAGACATACATTCCTGTGATGCGATTTTCGAATAGCCAAATCTATTATAAAAGTATTTTGTGTAGTACTTAATTCTTGCATAAAGTCGTCAATTATTAAAAGAACTCTTTCACCATTTAATTCTTTATCAATGTCACTCATTTGGTTAGTAAATTTTACTTTGGGATCATTGTCGAATTCCGCAAACCTATCTTGATATTCGTTATACACATAGAGAACTTTGTCAATTTTTTCGCTAAATACCTCATCACGATTTTTAATTATGTCAAAGGTCAGATAAGACTTTCCTGATTGGGTACAGCCACAGAGAATTGTAGTGCTCGGCACTTTGAGCGTAAAATCAAGTTGCATTTTGCTCACTTTCTTCGATTTCCTTTATTCTCGGATCAAAAAAAGCATAACTGTCATAAGAATTCGGTAGAAAATATCGATTCAGGCTAAGAGCATGTAGGGACTTCTTATCTTGTCTAATAGTAAACACTTTTTGATTCATTGGTCTAATTAACTTTTGTCTTAAGGTCACTAGTCTTTTAGTATTAAGTACAGCTTTATAATGCTTATAGCCTATACGCTTGAGGACTGGACCGCAAATTCCTTTTCCTTTAACAACATCTGTTATAGTATTATCTGAGTACTTTTTGAATAATAATGAGTACATTTTAGGAGATAGAAACACACCTTCTAAGATTTGATGATTACTGTATTCCAATTTCCACTTTCCACAGATGTTTCGATTATGAGTCGAGTAAAGCTTTTCATAATATGGACTTTCTTTAGGTACATTGCTAAAATCAAAAATATCATGTTTATCTTGAATTTTTAGCAAATCATTAGCAGCACTCTCATCCTCATCGTCTAAAGTTGTATCTAGTAGCATTGAGTCTGTATCTGCATAAATTAACTTTAGCCTCTCATAACCAAAATAAGCAAACAATTTGAAATAGTAAGTTTCATACATTTCGAGTTTGGAATCTGCTAAAACTTTGGCACCAAGTATGTAGATTACATTCCAATAAACCACGGGCCTTGAAAATTCAAAAACTGAAAAGTTCTCATTCACAATGTACCTACTTTTAAAATTGTGCTTTTTTGTATAGCGTATTGCGTCGAGCATTGACAATGATAATTTAATTAATTTAACATTAATTGGACTAAATAAAAACTTCCCATACAAGCTATTTAGGATTATCTTGAGAATAAATCTTAGCAATTCAGTATTCGCATCTCTTCTTTTGTCTAGGTAAAACTGCACAAAATCCTTTAAAACATGAGCAACAGTGTATTCTAGTACTTTATGAACTTTTTTAATTACCATTCCCATTTTAACATTAAATTCAATATTTTCATAAAAGTCTACGTAATTAAGTTTATCATTCATAGTTAATAAAAGTCTTTCCGTGTTAACTTTAACATTATAATCATTGATAAGTTCTCTTTGCGAGCTTGATAAATGTTCGGGTGTAAGTATTATTCTATTTGGTGCTAATGGGAAATAATTTGTAGTCTTACATAGCTCTGGTGGATAATGTAAGTCAACTTCTACAAGATAACCTTTGTCTTTACTTTTATCTATATTCATCAAATCAAAAGTTTCTAGCTCCTCATCAGACAACCATCGATAATCGCCCACAGGTAGTTTGCCTAGTAGTTGCTTTGGATAACTGCTTATAATATCAATAAATATGAGTTCATTTTTTGATAACTTGGGATCATAGTCGGAATTTGTTTTTAAATTTGATTTCGCATACTTTTTGCAATTTAAAACTATTCCCCCACGGATTGACCTTTGCACAAAATCAATTTGGTCACGCTCCTTCATATAGGCAATAACTGGCTTGCTTTTAAATAAAAAACTAGCGAGTCCGAATGCTGGGGCGGTGTTATAATAACTTGCATCGAGATTTGTTTCTTCATAACTCATATCTCTATAATTAATCCACACATCGGCTAGTGTCAATGTGTCAAGTATTAAGTACTGGAGCATGTAATCTTCCATATTCTTGCATTTCAAAAGCTTGTAAACATTTATAAAATGTTGGTAGTCTTCTTCACTGATATGTTTCATGTGTATAGTAGAATAAAAATCTTCAATTGGTGGTATTTGGGTTTCAGCAAGAATTGTAGAATTTGTATAAAGCTCGTAGGGAAATATTTGCTTTTGAATTATTGTATCGAGTTGTGCGTAAGTATAGTTTTTTAGAAAATACTCGCTTGTATACTTAAACCTTTCTGTACCGAATCCATCCTTTTTCATTTCTTCGATGAGATTAGAGAGACTTGAGGGTAAATGCAAATGTGCATCTCGCATTATTATTGTTTTACAAATTCTTATATTATAGAAAGTTTGAGAATTGTGTGCAAGAACCTCGACGTCGTTAGTTGAAAGCAGCTCAGCTGGCATATTACTCAGGATCAAAGGAAGGTCATAGTTCTTGGAATTAAAGAAAAACACTGGAAGCTCACGTTTGTACTTGATAGTTATGTTACATAGGGAACAGAGGGCGTTGCTATAAAGTCCGTTGTTATGGATGTGATGCTTGCATTTGCGTTTATTATAATCAGATTGATCAAATTCTACACCGCAAAATTCGCATTTTTCTGCTAAGTTGAAGTTAAAGTGATCGAGAGGCGACATAATCATAGGAGTATTGGTTTTTATTTCTTCTAATACATCATCTGCGAGGTTTAACAATTCGGTGATAAGATTTCCGATCACATCCGGTCCTTTGTACACTTTCATATCATAAATACCTTTAGTATCAGCTATACATACAAAACAATAAGCTCCCGGTTTATGATCTTGAATTTTAGTAGTTTTATCCTCAGTTTCAGTATCGTCGAGAGGGTGTAACTCACTTTCTAAATCACAAAATACTAAAAACGGATATTTCAATGTTCTAGTATAATCTTTAAATGTTAAATAATTTTCTTTAGGGAATGTATATAAAGGTCCTTTTACCGTTTGACACATAGCCTCATGTTTTTTTCTCAACTCAATACTTGTATTATTAGAAAAGCAAAATCTGCACATGAATTTTTTCCCTTCTCCAGACTTTCCAAGGAATAAAGATAAGTCATTAATAGTCATAAAATGAGCATCGAGTCCATCTTCGTCATAATAAATAAAAAGATCCACATGTTTTTCTGATTTAGTTATGTCTAATGTAGTTCTCCTTTGAGGATAAATATCACCATCAAATTCAGCATACACCATTACACTTACATTATTTAGATTTTCGAATTCATCTATATTTTCCATTGTAAACTCGTTCAAGTTCATAAAATCGTATAAATGGTAAAACTGAAAATATTTCGAGATCTGGGATCTTTTTCTCTTTTTATTTTTTGTATCATTATCTAAAACTTCTTGATAATGTAAACCGCAAATAACTGAAATCTTAAAACAATCAGTAGTGCAGTTAAAATTAGTATAGCCATACCTTTTTTTAATATGATGAGGTAATACAAAGTTTTTCTCGTTTCCATTTATTTTCAATGGTTTATATTTTGATAAACAAACCGTAAACTTTAATAGCTTTGAATAAATCCAGCCAGAAGATTCATAATTAAAAAGCTGAAGATTGCTAATTTGATAAGAAAACGAAGAATTTATCGACTTTTGTATAAAGTTTTCGTGTAATAAAGGAAAATGTGGAGCTTTAAAATACACATCTTTAGTTTCCTCATTTTTATTTCGTAGCCTTAAATGAGATACTAATTCAACTATTAAACCCTTGTACTTTGCAAGTTCAACTTTTAACAAATTTTTAATATGTGGTGTAATAAACTCGAAAAACTCATCCAGTTCAATGTAATTTTTATTAGGTATGAAACTATAGTCTATTAAAGTACAATTATGAGCTGTTTTATCGATAAAAAATACTTCAGAATCTATAATTCCTCCTCCACTCATTGTTTCACAACATTGATGATTTACAAGTGATTTCATTTCGCATCCGCATCTGTTACATTGATGTTTTTCTAATAAATGATATTTATAAGCTTGATCCTGGTAACTTGAAAAACTACAAAATTTACAAAAGAAATTTTGCTTCAAATACAAAGGGTCTCGATTTTTTTTGAACTTTCTATAGGGTGCATTTAGATTAGGCCCTTGCGAGTCTATAGGTATTAAAGCAGGCACGGGTTTTTTAGGCTTTGACATTTTGCAGGCAGGTATGTGTAACTTCTTATTCTTTCAAAGTATAATATAGTACTGACGATTCAAAACCGGATTTAAGCTTATATATAAAATACGTATTTAGAAAAACGGGTCTCATTTTCAATCAATCTATGTAATAGAATGGTTGTCTTAATAGAAATTTATGCGAATTGCGATCATATTTATCGTATGACTTGCTTTTCTTTATCCAATAAATTTTCAGTTTTACAAAAATTTTATCACATAAGCCCTAACAATCGCGCAGATGATTGCGAAGGATTTAATCTTTGTTTAAAAAAGAGATTGGATTTATTATCAAATTACTTAACAAAAGACTTTGTAGTACTAACTTATTTTGATCGTGTAAAAGTTGTGTTAAAAAAACTCTTGCCTCATCATATTGTGTTTTCTGCTGAGAAAGACTGTAATCTTTTCCTTGAAAGATATCCTGGGTGTAAATTGGACTTTCTACCGGATCCTAAAGATGAATATTATCCGAAACGATACGAGTAAGTATAAATATCATGTAAAAATAAATACTAGTAATTGAAAAAATGTATATCTATGTATACTTATGTGTAGTAATGATAGTATACCTATGTACTCTTTTTTTAAAAAGATTTCCTCGAGAACAGCCTCAGTTTTACATTACATTGATACACGACCTAGTTAAAGAGGAGAGGGAGAAAAGTGAAGACCCTTCAGATTGGATCTTAGACATAATCTCAAGAAGTGCTGAGGATCCCAAAGCTATTAATTTCCTTCGAAGAAATGGATCTACGAGAATGGCACGATTGTACGAATAAACCCACTGTATTCAAGCCAGGAAAACCGAAATTGGACATGCTACCGGTTGGGGTAAGAAAATGTATACTTTCCCGATTTTCTTTTCTTATTTAATTGTGTATTTTAGGTATTACAAGAAATTTTTAAAAAATGTACTTTTCAAACTCGGTATAATTATGTCTTAAATCCTAAACGGTATGAGATAAAATATAAAAGTCTTTGCGAAGGTAGAGATATTGAACTTAGAGAAAATGAAATTTTCAGCGGAATTCCTTGTCATGTTGGCAAATTAACACTTACTAATTGGTTACACGCTTCTTTAGAGCTTAGTTCTGCAGAATTAGTTAGAGATTTTAAAATAAAGCGTTTTATTTCTGCGCCTCAGCTTGAGGGACTTTTTAAAAGCTTGACAGGGTTAAGAACTATGCATCTTGATTGTTCGAAAATTAGAGAATATACTATAATTCCTGAAGGTGTCTTTGAGTTCAAGCATTTGAGAGAATTATCAGTTATTGATGATGGAGAGTATAATATTCATAGAGTTATTAATAATAATGCTTTGACCGACAATTTAAGAAATTTAGCTAATTATAAGTATCCTACCTTAAAATGGGCAAAATTTGTCATTTATAATGATCAAAAATGTCCTGTTGTCGGTCCTCTTGATAGTATTTTCGATTTTGTTAGAAATGTTAAGTATCTTAACACTTTTATTTTAAAATTTGAACTATTTGTGCGAGTGTTTTATATTCCTTTGCTCGATCTATCAAGAATTCGTACTTTATCCCTTGCAGTTAATACCCCAGAATTTCTAATGTTCGATAGGTTGAAATTTGAAGGAAATAAACTACAACATTTAGAGATTTGTGTTAGTGTAAAGCCAAAAGAGCATAACCAAAATAGTTTTTCTCAGTACTGTCCCGCTATTTCTACGAATTCGTATTTGAAAAAAATAATCCTTATCAATCTACACCCAGGCCAAGTAATTGATTGTATTGTATTTTCTAAATGCACTCAATTATTAAGCTTAATATTAGTTTGCAGGAGACCGTGGCATTATTTGCATAATGATGACGATGAGGAATTAGACGAAACTAATAGTATTCGGTTAATAAACTTGCATTACTTACCGATCTCTATTAAAGAGTTCAAACTGATAGGTATAGTTTTTAGTAGCAGATGTTTTTTAAATTATTTTAAAGCTAATGCGGGACTTGAGGTTATAATTTTACAAGAGAATTCAATTGCACAAGGTTACGGAATTGATGAGAAAATAGTAAACTACTTTATTGAAAGGAGACTATCGTTCTTAATTTCCAACTACTCCCTTAAAAAAATATCTTTTGAGCTTTATAATAAAATCAAAGACTTGAAAAATAAAGAGCATGCAGAATATTACAGGGAGATTACTATTTACAACAAAGGTAGGAACATCAGCACCGACTCATTATTAAGCAGAATGCAAATTCCCGAAGAGGGATTTTACAAGTATTACTTTAATACTTGGTAAGCTTAACTAAATAAAAATTAAGTTTAAATCGAAATTCTTTTACAATTGTAGAGGAATTTCACAATTTCACATTTTTACTTTCCCATAGATTAGGGTTCTCACGATCCAAATATTTTTACTTTCACTTCGATTTCATAATACTTTTACAAATCTATTTATTACTACATACTACTATCACTCCTTAGAAATATTGTTTTTTATATCAATTTGTCGATTGAAACCCGGGTTTCGGGTTTTTATTTTCTCCCCTACAATCTATTTGTACAATTAGGGCTTAGGAAATATAGTGTTTTTTTATATTCTCCCCTATAAGGCAGTACACAAGGGGATTAGGAAGGGTTGTTTTGGTTTTTTTGTATTTCTCCCCTCTAAATACTAGTTGCACATTCGGGATCTGGTTTGCTTTCGTTTTTTTTTCTTTTCTCTGCCCTTCTGCTTGCACAATAATTGTAGAGTTTTATTTATTCCACTACCTTAAACTACCTGTAGATCATACTCTATCGTGGTTTGTAAATCTATCTTGTATACTTTATATACTCATACTTCGGATAACGAAATACCGAGAGTCAACCGCGGACAATTGACCAACTGACCAGCTATAAAACTCTTTGAAACCGATCTCAGGCCTCATTCTGATTACAACTCCTACCAAGTAAACATTTTGAATTATCAAGTATTTTTTAACCGAAAGTAATATAAAGTTGCAAAAAACCCTCCAATACCATGCAAAGAGTAATTGATATTTGTTCGAGTACTGAGTACTCAGAAAGTGAAACTTCTCAAGATTCAATTCCGAATTATAAAGCTACGTGTGGTGAAAAACGCCGGTTGAGGATGCTCAAATCCAAGAGGAAGATAGAAGAAGTGAGCCAAGGATCCTCTTTACGAAGATCACCCTCCCCATTTTGTTCATGGCCAAAAAAAATTTGTGAGCCCTGCCAAAAGTGAGATATTCTTTTTCATATCCTTGATTTGGAAAAGTTTTTAAATTACAAATTTAATATAGTTTATGAGATAGCTTTATGTGAAGTATAAATAACTAATTATAATTTAATTTATAGTGTAGCAGGGATATCGTGGGACACAAGCGAGGAGGAATATAGCCCAGACGATGCACCGGCATCCAGCCAGTAAGTTATTTATTTCTCTTTCGAATTAGTTTAGATTAGTTTAATAGTTGTAGTAGTAGTAGTAATATTTCTGACTTTAGGTATAATAGTTCTTGAAAGTCTAGTTTATAAAAGTTTATATTCGGACTTTTCGTATATGATAATAACAACAAGTTTTTAAAATTTGAATTTCTTTATAGGTTTGTTAGCCAAGGATACACCACCGCCGCAACTGCTGACGAGGAGAAGGTGGAGGAGGAAGAGGATGAAATGGATATTGATATTGATACTTATTCATATGATGGCGATGCTGAGGAGGAGGAGGAGGAGAATGCGGAGTAAGTAAAACTTTCATTATCTTTAACTTTATAGGTAGGTAGATATAACTCATAAAATTGAAAAGAGTTCGGAAATTTTATATACTTAAAACTTATTCTTAATGAAAGGTCGTCGTAAATTAGATTTATATAAACTACTAGTATACTCGTCGAGTACTTAGAACTAGCTTGCATGCGCAGGCATGTATTATATATTGCATATTTTATAAAATATTCATGGTTTTAGGAAGTTTAATTATTTTAATGAATCTAGATATGAATAATATTATCCTTGTGGTAGTAAATAGTATTATTATTTTTTAAATTTTTAGTCCCTTAAGCAAACCTGAATATTTGATTGAGGATATAAGTACGGATGGGATTTCTGATGGTGACACGAGGTCCATCGATTACCCATCCTCTTCAAATGGTTCAAATTCCCCAGATTCAGGATCGAACCCAGATGCTTTTATTGACGATGATTCGTCTCTCTCGGTGTAAGTTAATTTATTTATAAGGACAATCTCCTGTTTTATTATTACATATAGATTATTTTTACTTATTGTATTATTTTTTGTAGTTCACCGAATTCTCAACGTCGGCTGGACCAGAATTGGATGAGGAATCTTCACCCCCTTACCAGGGGGTTTTTTAACGCTTCATTGTCGCCGCAGAGCAATCCCTTTGCTGATGATTCTGACCATGAAGGTCCCTCGTAAGTTATACTATTTTAACCCTAAATTAATTATTCGAATTTTTAAAAAAACCTTTATTTTAAACCATTTTTATTTATGTTTCAGGGATGTTGACTACTAAAGAAAATCTACAAGATATAACAAACTACTACGAAGATACTGCAAGATCTAAGAAAATTTTTTTTCAGTAAATACTTTCTCTCATTTCTAAAATTATGTTTAACCTACTTAATTTAAATATAAAAAGATGAAAAAAATTTTTAATTTTAAGAATAATTTTAACAATTAAAGTTAGAGTATAAGGTAAATTAGGATTAATAATTTTAAATTATTTCCATTTCCTTACGTGTTAATATGTATTAATGTTAATATTTATGTATAATTTGTAAAAATTAATTTATAATTTATATTACTTTATTTAAACTAAAAATTATACCTTATACTGTTTAATTACATACTTACTTTAAAACTCTTTAAACACAAAATTTAAAAATATATTTATAATTAATTAATATTAACTTACTTATAAATATCAAATATTATACCTATTTTTAAAACTACAAAATATTTTATACTTAAATTACTAATATTAATTTAAAACTTGCTTAAGTTATCTTATTAATTAAATTTTAAAAACTACAAAAATATTTTATACTTACATTACAAATATTAATTTAAAACTCTCTTAAATTTTTAAAACTATAAAAATATTTTACCTTATCTTATTCATAGAAAATAATATTAATTAAATATTTATAAAATTGTAAAATCAAATATAAAATTTCAAAATTAATAAACAAAACCAAAAACTAAATTTTTTTAACGGTTCTTGTGTTTGTTAAAATACTTTTTTTACTTAGAAAAATAGATAAGTTGATTGTGTAAGAGAGGTCAATTTTAGTAAACGTATGTACCTATGAGAAATTATTAAGAACCCTTTAGGAATTTTCTTCCATAGCATATTTAACATGCTAACATTCCATAGCTAACCTAATCAAATAGACCATGTATTAGTTAATTGGATAAGACATACTACATAATATTATACATAGTTTATAATTAGTTTGATATTGCCCTTGTCACAAATATTTAGCTAATTTAAAGATAATTAAGTTTTAACTGATATTACCCATATGAATGCATATATAAGGTATGATCATTTAGCTAAACCTCAATAATTATGTAATTAAAAGATATATTGCTTTGTAATTGGTTATATAGATGCTCATTAATATGGTACATATTTAACTACAATTAACAAATTACCCGGGTTCGAAATATTTAGCTAATTTAAAGATAATTAAGTTTTAACTTACGCATTTAAGCCCATATGTAGAACTTTACCGTTTATTTAAATATCTATAAGCTCTTGAAGTATTCTTTGCAATTGGTTATGTTGTTGGTTATTAATGCAACACCATGCTTGAAAATTCCTAAATATTTCTTAGGATATTTCTTAGGAATGTATTATTGGTATGTATTTTTTATAGGTATATAAAATTTTATTTTTTGTGTTCTCTTATGGGAATTTAACATGGGAACACACAAAATTAAAAATTTTATCCTAGCTATCGAATAATTACGACTAGGTATATAAAATTTTATTTTTTGTGTTCTCTTATGGAAATTTAACATGGGAACACACAAAATTTAAAATTTTATCCTAGCTATCGAATAATTACGACTAGGTATATAAAATTTTATTTTTTGTGTTCTCTTATGGGAATTTAACATGGGAACACACAAAATTAAAAATTTCTTGACTTAAAATGCACTTTTACGTAATACATTATTGTGATTTTAAAAATGAAATATTGGATTATCTTAACAATTATGCGTGATTATCCTCAAATTTAATTAATTAACATTATTGATTTTATTAGCAAAATTTAGCAAAATAATTTACAGATATATTGATTTGGTACATTATTTGTCTTATTAAAGCATAATTAAAACATAATTAAATTATTTACTATGTATAAAGCATCCAATTGACCTAAGTGTTAAAATGCTATGGATAAAGGCCATGATTGACCTCCGTTTTAAAGTACTATGGATAAAGGCCGTGATTGACCTCCGTTTTAAAGTACTATGGATAAAGCCAATGATTGACCTCTGTTTTAAAGTACTATGGATAAAGGCCATGATTGACCTCCGTTTTAAAGTACTATGTATAAACTCCAATTTTACCTGTTAAATTACTATGTATAAAACCCCGGGTTTTATCTACGTAATTTCCGGGGCGTCCTGAGACAATATTGGTTTGTCCATAGTAAAATTAACATTGGTAATGTTAAATCTCCCATTGAATTGAGTCAAGAATGGGTATATATACCCACCAGCTGTATGCTCAATAATATATGGTTTGTTCCTGGTCGAGCGAAGCGAGCACTTATTATTTAACTTTGATTGCACTTTTGTCTGTTTGTCTGTTTGTCTCTGTCTGATTTTCTAGAATATTATTGGATCAATTTTAATTTTAATCAAACTTTGCATGAAAATTTTATACAGTATCTACTCGAAGTTGGACAATTTTAAATTTTTTTATAATAATTCTTATTTTGAACCCTTTAAATGTCCCTTTAATCATATAAAAATGTGATTTTTATAAGATAAGCCGCTATATATAGAGGTAATCGATAGAAAAAATTGTGAATTTGATATTAATATGACCCAAAAATGGACCCTTTACCTTAAAAATGGGATAATAATGTTCAAATGGGGTCTGTACAGCTTTTTTTTTACAATTTTTTATATTATTTTACGATTTTTTTTAGATTTTTTGACATTTTTTAAAATTAAATTATAAAACCAAAAGAATATTGGGCCTAAATCTAGTTACTATATTTTTACTGCTTGTGTTAAATATAAAGAGCTAGTTTGTACATACTATATAGGTTACTAAATAATATTAATTTTACAGGTCAATTGTAGCTTCGACTCGGTACAATCAAGATGACCCAACTCTTGAAGAATTTTTTAAAAACTTGACAGCGTAATTTAAAAATTTCTAAAATTTCAAAAAAAAATTATAAGAATTTTAAAAATATTTATCTTTTAAGTGATTTAAAACACATAAGAACGCTTTTGGTATTTCCCTGGCTCATGACTTTATCTAAATGGTTTCCATGGGTTTTTGGGGATGTTATGGGCCAAATTGAAACTAATGTTGAGAAAACATACAAATTTCTACGCAAACAGGTTTTTAAAAAGTTTCCAAAAATTTTAAAAAATTTTGAATTCAAAATATTTTTAAGGTTGCGGCCCATAAAGAGACTTTGCAAATGGACAGCCCAAGAGATTTTATCGACATTTATCTAATAGAAATTGCCAAGGAAAAAAATCCTCAATCAAGTTTCTATGGAGACGAAGGAAGTGAGTTTAAAAACCTAACCAGGTAAATTGAAATCGCGATTTCAATTTACCTGGTAAGAAATTTCTCAACAATTTGATTAAAAATTATTTTTTTTAGTTAAGAATTTGACGACCGTATTGAATGATCTATTTTTGGCGGGTAATTTTACATTCTTAAATATAAACTGCTTATTTGAAAAAAAAACCTGTAATCTTTTATTAGGTTCTGAAACAACGAGTACATCTATGCGATGGTTTGTGAGTCTTTTGGCCATTCACCCAAAAGTTCAAGAGAAAATGTTTCAAGAAATCCAGTCGATTGTGGGAACCTCCAGACCCCCAGCTCTTACCGATAAACCAAGGTACAATAATAGTATGGTAGTATAAAGTATAAAGGACTAGGTTGACACCTCAGGCTAAAATTGGGCAAAATTGCTAACAAGGGGAAGCTGGAGTCTGTATATTTTTGATTTTCAAATTTTCGTGTTTAATCGACCAAAACCATCTTAAAACTATGTCTGACACCGTAGTATAACTCACCTCTCAAAATTACTCGAGATATCCATCATTGACTTTTGGCTCCTATACTTTTTACCTGGTAACCGCGAATTTTTAAGAAAAATGCAAAATTTTCAAAATATTCTGCAAATATGCTCCTTAAGGTAGTTTTTTATGCTCTTTAGAATGGTGAAAACCGTTTTTGAAAATTCCTCATAGTTTTCGAGTAACATAGGTTTCTTTTAATACAAGATATTCACGCATATAACTCGAAAACAATGAGAAATTTTCAAAAACGGTTTTGCAGAATATTCTGAAAGTTTTGCATTTTTCTCAAAAACCTATGGTTATCATGTAAAAAGGTATAGGAGCCAAAAGTCAAAAATTGATATCTCAAGTAATTTTGAGAGGTAAGTTCTTTTCTACTACGGTTTCAGACATAGTTTTAGGATGGTTTTGGTCGATTGAACATCAAAATTTGAAAATTAAAAATATACAGGCACCGGTCTCCCCTTGTAAGTATGAATGGCAAAAATGATCAAATTAGAAAAAAAATGGCTAAATAGAGATGGCTTTAATGATCAAAATTGTCAAAATGCCTGACTAAAAAGAACCCATTTTCAGACAAAATTCTAAAAATAAAATAATATTCATTTTTATTGTTCAATTTCATATTATTTATTTCAAATATTCTCAAAAATCAAAATTATTTACATAAATACTCGACATCTTATAGTTTTAGCCACTCTTGCTTTGCTATTTTGTTCATGACCATTTTGAATATTTTTCCTAGTTTACAAACTAGGAAAATCCAGCAAATGTTTGCTGGATTTTATGAATTTCAGCCGGTTATTTGTCAACTTTGATAATGGATTTATTTATTTGAGATACATACGAGTAATTTGAATGTACAGTATATATTATGGTAAAATTGAATTTTTTTTTGTAGAATGGTATACAGTGAAGCTGTGATGTGCGAGGTTTTGAGATTCACTCATATGGTTCCAGCTATAATGCACGCTGCAACTGACAATGTTGAATTTGAAGGATTTTTTATCCCCAAGGGGGCGACTATCGCGATCAATTTGACTTCTGCTCTACATGGAAAAGATTGGGGAGATTTTGAGGTAACATTTTGGCTTTACATAATGGGGAATATTGACCTTTATATGAGTTTTAGCATAGTAAAAGCCTGAAAGCCAAATAGACCCTAAGGTGGTTGTCGTCTGATATTTCACCTGGAATTAATTTTACACTAGTATTAGCCCTAAAGACATTTTGGGTTGATAATTTGACTTAAAAAAAATCAAAATCGAATTAAAAAAAGATAAAAAAAATAGCTCAAACTGGATTTGAAATCAAGCCCACTGGTCAGGTTTTTAATCATTTACATACCTATATCAAGATATTTTTAGGATTTCAAGCTTTCACTATGTTAAACCTTTTCTAAAGACCAGAAACGCCATTATAACTTGGAAATCTTTAAGCTCGTGCTTTGCACAAGCTAAATTTTGCGAAAATCCAAATTTTTGATCAAATTTATTAATTTTGGCACAATTTCCCGAAGCTAACATACACAAAATTTATCAAAAAATGGCGATAGACATTTTTTTTAAGCAAAAATCGCCATTTCTAGATAAATTTCGGGTATTTAACTTTGAAAATTATGCCTAAATAATAAAATTTGATCAGAAATTTGGATTTTCGCAAAATTTAGGTTGTGCGTTGCACGGGCTTAATGCTAGTATCCTTTCCAAGACTTTTTAAAAACCCTAATCTACCACATAATGTGTAATTTCAATCAAATTTAGATATTCCGACCTGAAAGATTTCTCTCAAAAGATGGCTCAAAATTAATCAAACCCGAAGGTTACATTCCATTCTCTGTGGGAAAAAGACTTTGTCTCGGGATGCCCTTAGCTCTTGATGAGCTCTTCATATTTTCAACGACAATTTTACAAAGATTTGAAATCAGTCCAGATCCTTCTAAAAAATCACCTAAATTTGTTGAGCAAGAGGGCAGTAAGGGAGGTGTAATCACACCCAAACCATTTGATTTAATTATGAAAGATAGAATGAAATAATTCAAATATCTAAATACAGTCAAAACTAATTATAAATATTTCCAAAATTATATAAATTTCCAATCAAAGAAATTCAGATCATAGATAATTTAGTTTTCAAATTTGGACAAGAATTATTAGATCCTAATTTTTGCTAATGAGCCCGATTGTAGTGTATAATAAAATAGGTATATTTTTGAAAAATTGAGAAATAATTTTGAAATGATACTATAAATTATACTAATTTAAAAATAAAACAATAATATATCATAATAGTA
>JAQIXA010000873.1:0-32734 GCA_034699045.1 Nanhermannia cf. coronata Gr-Ori-00579
CACAATAAAGAGCACTTTTCTAAAACCCTTGTAGTATAATTGAGAATTTTTGAAAAAAATTCATTGAATTTACTAGAATTTTAAGATCTTTGAAGCTCATAAAAGTACAAATTTTGCAGTTTTATGCTAATTTTATGTCATGAAAGTTTAGCTAATTTTTCATTAAAAGCAAAATAAAATGTCATAAAATTACTTGATTGTCAAAAAATTCACAAAAATCTTTAATTTTAGTGAAAATTTGAGCACAAATAATCACTTTTTGTAAAAAAAAAAGGAGTAGAAAACACATTTTCAAAAGTGAAAAGATATCAATTTCAAATTTTGAAAAGCACATTTTTGAGGGCCTTACTTATTACAAGATAATTATCAATTGTGACAAATTTTTTTTATTGACTTATAGGGACCAGGTTGGCGATACGAGACGAAGTTGCCTTGCTGGGCTAAAGATGACTGGACAGAGCCTGAATGAATAATTCCTATATTTAGAGGTAACGTTAAATTGACCTTTCAAATGACCCTTTTTTATATCATTTTTTTTCTATTTTTTTGTAGTAAACTAGACCTTTCTGAACTTGAGTGAATTGCGGACTAACTACTACTATTATACATACATAAGTATAAGACTTCTCTTCTGACCAACTTGTAAAAAAAAGTGAACAATTTGGATGCTCTTAAAAAAAATTTAATTCTTCCTTGGCAGAATCACAAAATGCCGACAAGAGTCTTATTATTAATTATTCTCATATAAAATATCATAAAATTCTATTTAGATACCTACTATCATATACTACGAGTATCATGGGTAGTTTTACATTTCATAAATAGAGAATACCTACCTAGTAAAATACTAAAATAGAGTAGGTAATTAAAAATTAGAAATAACTTTATTTTACTATAAAAACTTGGTAGAAATTTACTAATTACGAGTAAATGGAGTAGATTAATCGATCTATTTGTATTCTATATGGTTAGTTTTATCTCTCAATAATTGTAAGTATTTTCGTTATCCCCCCATATAATATAATACATTTAGGTTTTTAGTTTAGGAGGATATGAAATATTCTATTGAGAGAACATATCATCAATGGTTTATTGTTATAAATATTTTCAAGGTATTAAAATTAATCACCTAAAATAAAATACATACGAGTAGCATATAGGTTCTATAGACCTAATTCTAATCCGCAAACTAAGCATAAATTATAATTGAGTGTAAAGTAATTAATGGGAGAGCATTTTCGAGTTTCAAAAGTGTTCTATTTAAAGTTTGAGTATCCTACCCGTATTATACCCGTATTATAATCAGAGTTGATTTAGGTTTATGGTATTTCCTTTATTTCAAGACCAAAATGTCAAAGAAATTCATCAAAATGTTGAAAAGTTGGATATTTTGGGGTTTAAAAAGCAAAAACCGAACAGATCCTTTTCAATTTTAGTGTCAGAATCGAGTTTTATTAAAGGAAATTTTGTGATTTTTGATGTGAAATTCTAAAGTGCTATATAAGAAGCTATATAAGAAAAGAATTTGGGCAAATTTTGGCCAACTTGTGTCAAAATTTTGCAAAAAAATGCTTCAAAAACCTTGAAAAAGCTTACTGAAACTTTAGACATGAGGATAGATTGAGAAGTTTGTGATAATTTTACAAATATTTTGAACATTTTGATGCAAAATCGAGCGTTTTTTGAACCAGAAATCTCAGTTTTTTATTGTGAAATTCGGTTGAAATTTTGAAAATTTAGAATTGAGGCTCAGTAGCTGCTTATTCTTGGCTTGATGTATATTTTTGACAATCTGATTTTGAACATTTTGATTATTTTGATGAAGATATTTCGTTCTTTTGGAGGAGAATTGATTAGCCATCAACTTCATTTTCATTTAATGAGAAAAAGATTAATAATATCATCTCTAGTCTCTAGTATACATAAAGTATAATATCAAAGATAGAGTAAAACCTCGTTCTAAAGTAACCCAGAAAATCTGATTAATCTCTCTAAAGAAAGGTGTCCTTATCCAGAGAGTTGAGTCTACTCTTCTAAATGTAAACTAAACAATAACTTGAAATATCTCACACTTCTCTTTATTATAATCTCAAAACTTCAATTTCCAAAACTAATTCTAAATCCCCCTATCTAAAATCTAAAACTCTTACTTGTCAAGATTATTGAGTTCAGTTATTCATCAACTCGAACATTTTCTAACCTATTATTTATCGAATCCGGTAATATGGGACCGGTTTATTTAGGACCGGTGCAAGAATGGACCGGTGTAAGAATGGACCGGTGTTAGAATGGACCGGTGCAAGAAGGGACCGGTGCAAAAATGTCCCAACCAGAATGGACCGGTGCAAGAATGGACCGGTCCCATTTTTTAAAAAAATTTAAAATTTTGATAAAATATAAAATGTTTTTAAGTTGAAAAGTAACGGCTCGCTTCGCTCGGCCCTAATATCTTTAACAATCCTAGTAAGTATAAGTATTTGAAATAGAAATATATAATGGTTATAAAGCCATTTAAAGCAAATTTGGGTTTTAAGGTTGTATTTTTGTATATTATTTTTTGGTTCAATAAATGTATACTGGCAAACCAATCTATGATATCCTGCTTTTTCTATTAGATTTCTATTTCAAATACTTATACTTACTAGGATTGTTAAAGATATTTTGTCCGAACGAAGTGAGCCCTTACTTTTCAACTTTGTCCGTCTGTCTGTTTGTCATAGTTTTTATATGTATTGTATTAGAATAGAATGCATTTTTAACTGTACGAGAATGTGAATCGACTATCGAAATATGTATACTGAAATATACTTTAGATTTAGATTTGATTTTAACATTGGTAAAACATTGAATAAATTCTTCGGGAAAACTTGTCTTAAAAACATTTTATATTTTATCAAAATTCTAAATTTTTTTTTAAAAAAATGGGACCGGTCCATTCTTGCACCGGTCCATTTTGGTTGGGACATTTTTGCACCGGTCTTTTCTTGCACCGGTCCATTCTTATACCGGTCCATTTTTGCACCGGTCCATTCTTGAACCGGTCCTAAATAAACCGGTCCCATATTACCGTATTTCAAATAAATTAAACGTCAATAAATATAGTAAGTACTTATAAGTATAACAATCAGTTCAAAAAATTAACAAAGTAATTAAAAACAAAAACAAATTAGACTGTCAAAATCATTCAGTTACATAAAGAATAAATTATAGTAGTAGGTATATTGGGATTTTGTTCTTATTGGTATAACGAGCCATATTAGAGTTATAAATTAGATATTTGTAATTAGAAATATTAATCATATTTTCAACAATAAAGCATTGATATTTGAACACTCATTTTAAAAGGTGCCTTCTTATATAGTAATTACAAGCATCAGTTAAAATCCTTCTAAAAGTGTAAATACTAAAATTTATAGTAGGGTAGGGTACTTGTCTTATATTAGGAATGTTAAAGGTACATATACTTGCATCAATTTATCCGATTAGAATTACACTATGTTTTAGACAAAGAAAATAAATAGGGAAATAAATAATTCGATATCTTAGCGATTCAGGTTAAAATTGATTTTAAATTGTATATCATTTAAGGTATTAGAAGACCAGCGTAGAGGAAGAAAATCTGTATAATTTACAAAAAAAAAATTGAATTTGAATAAATTAAAGGATCATTAAAATGAAATTGTGTCAACTTACCCATTTGAAAAATGTAAAAACTAAATCGTACAATACATGAACTTGATATTCTCTCAAAAACTCGCCCAATGTCTTGCCCTGTACACCTGTAGGGTTGTTACAAAAAAGAATTCATATAATTAGTCCTAGTAATTATGCAAAAATTTGGGCAAAATGAGCAAATATTTACCAATTAATCGAGCTAGCCAGTCAACAACTGAGCCTCGATGTCCACCTCCTCCTTCACCGCCTCCAATTTTTCCTTGCATTTGTTGCTGTTGATCCTCCGCAGAAAATTGTCGACTCAATGAACTTCTAACCCCAAATTCGTTTTTACCCAAATTTGAAACTTGAAAATTATTAAAAATTTTACATAAATTAAAAATAATAAACAACATTTTGAGGAGTAGTTTGTATTGAATTGAATTGAGTGTTTACCATAATTATTTGGCAAGCCCCTTGATTCTTCGGCAACTGCAGGGGTCCAGTTAGAATAAGTTAATAATTCAGAAATTTCTGGTTGTGAAGATTTCTTCTCCTCGCCACGAGCTATAAATTATTTTACAAAACAATCATCAAAAACTGTTTATAAGGTATTCACGGATCTATATTGTAATATTAGGTTATCTAAGGAGTTTAGCTAGGAGTATTTAGTACAAACGAGCTTGGTCAAATATTTAACCTGATTTGACCTTATATGTGAGATTAACAAGGAAATATACTATCAAAATCGTTTTAGTAAATCAATACCTATACCTAATTGTAAATAAATTAAACATTTCTGTCCAAAATTTTATATTCATAAATTCAAAAGGCAAGACTTTGTCAACACTCCAAATCTGCATAAAATATGGGAAATATGAGATATTCCCCATATGTATTATGTATCTAGGTATTTACTATACATACTAGCCCAGGGCCCAGTTTGCAGGGCTTTGCAGGGTTTTATTTTACAAATAGATATTTTACTCATACTTCCAAAAAAAATTTAATACCACGTTACAGAATACAGTAGATTAAAAAATTATAAAAATTCTTTATAATTTTTTTTAGAAAATGTAGGTTTTTAAGATAGGTACCCTACATACTATATGCCGCTTCGTATACCAATGCTTATAAAGTACATACCAAAGTATTTATAGATAAAAAATGTCATAATTTAGTATATTAGTAGGTATTTGACAATATTTGACTACCTATTCATAAAATTAGTATTTAAATTTTAAAAAACTAATTGTAAGCCTACTTGTAAAACAAGTAGGTATGTTAAAGTACTTTCTAGTAGGCATAAAATAAATTGCTTTCTATTGATTCAATGCAAAGTAGAGAAATTTACCCTACCTTAGAATATCAAATGCACTTTTGCCAATTTTCTGAATATAAAATCTATTAGTTCTAGATACTTGATTTTTTCTCTAAACTTGACATTGAATTTAACTACAGCTCGTGCATTTAAGTTAAGTATGATCCTACTTATAACATAACTAGTATCTACTTAGGTATATGGCTGCAATTATATGCATTAAGTCTATTAAAACAATGAGAGAAATTCTCATTTTTTCGTCAACTCTCAATATAGGTTAGAAAAGTAAGTGATAAAGGTATTATAATCTCACTCACCACTTAATGTACTATAGTAGTATTTTATTTAAATTTAATGTAATAAGCAAAAAAAAATAAATTTTTTACCCACCATTTTCACACAATAAGAGTATTAAACAAAAGAGAGATCCGGAAATAAGTGGAATCCTAAAGTCTTGAAATCTCATTTTTATTAATATAAAATTCTAACAACTGCGTTTTTAACTTTAAAAAGAAAAAAAATCACAAAAACCCATACACAAACAGTCACAAAAATACAAAACAAATGTTTGGTTCTCGATGGAAAAGGACACAATGAATCCAAGTTTATTCAGTTGTCGCACTTTAGCCCAAAAAAATGATCACAAGCTCAGTCACAAGTAACTTACAAGTCTTTGTTGTCTGTCATATACCTATCGTATACATATATGTCATAGGTATATTAATTTTGTGGTAACAATATCAAACCCACCCTTCGTCAAAAAATCAAGTTACAAGAGACTTATTAAAAGCCGTCTTTTTTATTGTATAACGTACAAGTCCGACTTCATACTTCATGCAGGTCTTAAAGCCTTTTTGATACTCGTGTATGTATGGAAAAAGTGAGCAAAAATTATATTATTAAAATCTAACCCCCTTACTTCATAAACTGTGTATCCCACTTTTGAAATATTTCTCAAAACTCTTATGAATTTTTGTATGTATCTTATAAATGCTAAAACTCAAAGAGAATCTTCTACTCTAGGTAGGTATAATCTTGAATCTTGAAAGTGTTGTATCTAGCAAGTGTATTTTTGTGCTATTTGGATAACTTGCTTTTTTTCTTAAGGATAATACCTAAACTGGTAGTTAATACTAGTAAGTAGTGGTAAGAAATGATAATTGATGAGAATCCTTCACCGTCCAATTGGCAAATACAGAGTGATAAGCACTTGGGCTCCTTTTGGCAAACTTGAACTTGCCACTTGCTATCTATTTGGTTAACCATATATTCCATTAATAATATGATTTTATGATTATAGGATAGATATTTATAAAGGTGGTGAAACAGAAGCTGAATACTGAATAATATGTGTACGATTTAATGATTAAGTGATATGATTGTCGATAGACAATTACTAGCATTATTATTAACAGTACTGCTACGCGTAAAGAACCCCATTTTTTCTTTATCAACCCCTTTAGAGCCAATCTCACGTACACACCAGTTAATATAAACTTGTTTAATTAACCTTATTATTCAAATTTATTCAGGTGATATTATCGCATCGTCAACAATTTGTCGTGTCGTAGTAGTGGACTTGATTTTCTTAAAAGCCAATGTACAAAACTTGAGTTTAATTTCCTTAAAAAGGGTGAATTTTTTCAATACTTTTGAACTGTGCTTAACTATGCATAGTCTACTTTTTGTAAGTAAATTGTAAGTGTATCAGTATTTCCGCATGTTTTTGTATAATTAATTATTATGTATTGTTGTACAAGGATATTACTTACATAAAAATTTGAAGTATTAATTATGTAAAAGAATACTTACCTATTGTACCCTGCCTATGTAAATTTGCTCCCAATAAGGATAAAGATATATGTAGGTAGGTAAGGTACTTATTGAATAGGTAATTTTTAATGTGAGATATTTAATGACAAATTGTAGGGTTCTACTACTATCTGTAATACAAAGGATTATTGTAAAGCTTATGAGAAATCATTTTGAAGTAGGTACTTTACGAGTATTACAATATTTCTATTTCTTCACATTAGTGCTAATAAGCGTCTCTAAATATCAATCATCGTGAATATTTTGATCTCTCCCTTATTACTTATTACACTAATTTGTACCAACCTATATACCTAGGTATTATCGACTATAGATACAGATATATAGTAAATATCGAAGTTGAAAATATCAAATCTGTATAAAAAAAAATGTAAACACACAGAAAAAAGATTAGTCTAGACCTAGAATTAAACATATGCAAAATGCAAAGGTTAAAGACTTGCATAATTTTTCAAATATTTAAAAAAAAGAATAATTAGAATTTGTTGGTAGGTACAATGTTCTTGTCTATTTTAAAAGTTTGTGTAATTTTCCTTACAAGTTACAAGCTAAAATCTATGATGTCAATCTTTAAACCTTTTTCTAATTGTTTAGAGATTAGGTTTAGGTATCTGAAGTACATTAACTTAAAGTATATAGAGATACCCTACCTATATCTAAAATTTAATTAATTTTTAAGCTCTTTTTAAATAGGAAATGCTATTTTATGGATTTACCAGGTTATGTTTTACCAAGTCACACTATGAACTATGATATGATAAAGCGGCTGAAACCATGAAATTAATGACAAGCATCTTTTCCAACAAATTAAAAAGAAATTCACAATTACAGTCAGTATACCTAGGTATATCAGATATTATTATGAGTTTATGGCACTTGTTATTTTAGGAATTGTAATTGTATATTTTGCTTATTACCTAATGTCTATAGCCAATAAAAATCTGTATTAGATATGTAGATTTTAGTTTATTAAAATAGACAGTATTCTCCGGGCTAAAAAGTCATAATTTAAGAAGGCATCATCTAAAATCACAGTTAAAATTTATACTTTCACACTTAACTTGATACTTACCTAACCTAGGCACAAAATTTTAAAAATAGAAAATATTAAAATAGCCAGTTCAATGCACCTATCTTCTATCAATTGCAAATTTCAAAATGCAATAATAAAATTTTTGTTTTTAACATGTAAATTAATGGCTTTTAAATATGCATAGGTAGGTATGATAATAAGGTATAGGTACTTGTATCAGAGAAATGCTCATATAATATATTAGCTAGTTTCACATCTTATCATCTTCATAAAAAATGAATCGAATTCCAGCAGCGATAATAAGTATTCAAAATCCAATCTTAAATCTATTTAAGGTATCAAAATAAAGTACCTACTCGTAGGTAAAAGTGTATCTTAATGTTAGTACCTACATATATATAGTATTTTAGCGGATTTGGAAAATAAAAAGTAAATGTTTAATTAAGATTAAGATTGATCATATAATTCACATGTCAACACAACAGGAAGGTTATAATTTATTGCCTTTTTATTTCAATAGAAAATACACAATTTGATAAGGATCAATAACCACAAAATACAAGACCAAGATTGATTTGCTATGCTATACGTACATAATATGGTAGGTATAGCCTTTATCGTTTTTATTGCCCATTTTAGGAAATCTATTATGGTTCATACCCGTTTTACTATAATTTTCAAATTACAAATCCAATTTAAGGGAATTAAGAAATACCTATCTTAAAATTAGATATGGTTCGTAAAAAAAGTTAATTTTGATATTTAAAAATGAAATTTCTGATCTGGCAAGGGAGCATATCTTCCTGTATCCACTGGACTAGACCTCGTTATACATTATGCAAAAGACATGCAAAAAAGACTTTAAAAGATGCCTTATCAATCAATAGGAAATCATGATTTTTTTACCTATTTTTTCCCAATTGGCTAAAATCTCACCTATATGAAAAAGTATTACCTGCAGAATTTGGAACTAAATCTCAACGCTTCGATTTCTATTACATTTGACTTTGGGATTCGATTGGACAAAAATCACGATATTTCGTAAGACTGTGAGATTGACAAAAAAAAAACCCAAAAAATTCAGTTCTAGGATTCTCAATAGATTAGGCATTCTTTGTACTGCATCATGCATAAAGTTCAGAGATACAGAAGGGTTTGTTTCTTTGTAAAAATGTAAAAAGTGAAATTAAAATCTGATCTTCATCTCTTGTTTATATTTTTAATGATGGGATTTTAAAACAGGTGTAACAATTAAGTCATGCTTTGAATAGAAAAAAAGTTGTTTATTGCTTTTAGTACGTGAATCTGTAGATGAAATTGAAATCATTTTCATAAAAATGTATTGCAAGTGTTTGAGAAACTAGGTTGAAAAAAGGAAAAAAATTAATAAATCTCTGGTTCATAATCATAAAAATTTGCTAAATTACCAAAATAATCAAAGTTGAGGTATCTTCATCATAAATTAGCTCGTAGTAATCGTGATATGTGAACAAGTATAGATAAGTATAAAGTACGTACACTTAAATAATAATTTTCTGGGTAAATTGCTACATACTCGTACCTATAAAGAAAACTAGCGAACAATGAACAATCTTGCTGGCCTACTAACCTTTAAATGCAAAAACTATGGGATTGATATTTCCTAATTCCTATACTATACCAAATACCAGGTATAAAACCAAAGGTCTCTTAACGATAAGATTCTCATTTTTTCTCGGCTAATGTTTCCCATACCATAGGCATTTAAGTATAAGTTATAAAATGCAAAATAATTACAATTATTTATCGTATTATTGTCATTTTCTTGCCTTAAAACTCGAAATATTTTCAAAGGGCGTGAATACAAAATGTTTATTGCATTGGAGATTTTCCAATAATATGTTTTATCGCTTAATCACTTGAGATTTGAGCACATCTAACCTTAAGTATTACAATTTATGAATAATTTGTTTATTTAAAAGTTGACCATCAGTACCTATAGGATATAGGTTCCAATTAGCATTTTATGCATATAAATATTGACGATTTAAATAATTTCGAAGGAAAAATTCTATCTGTATATCTCATAGATACTTAAACAACTCACATTTTTTGTACATTTACTTTTTTCGAAAATAAAAGCAGAGTCCTCGATTTTTTGCGCAAATCGTAATGGTCTAATAAGTATCAGGTCAAAAGTACATACGAATTCAATTAAGTTTTATAGTAATATTTTATTGTATGAGCAATAATAAATGCAATTTTTATTAGGTAGGGTACATCTATACTATCTCACAACTGTATCTTATGCTTAAAAGATTTTCATTAGCTATTCCTACTAAATATTAAATGCATTTATGGTTTATAGTTAATCTAATAATATAATAATGGTTATCATTTTTCTCAAGAAATGATCTTGACTATTGAAATTATTTATTTATGGCTGTTTTAAGTGGACTAATGTTAATTTAAAAGGGTGTGTCAGAGTCATTAAAAAGATTAAATGAGGATTTATAAAGAAAGGATTTTAAAATGTTTTGAATTAAATTTCTATTCTGACATATCTATTCTACCTACATCATTTATTGTTTATTAAGCAATTTTAGATATTTTAGAAGCAATATTATTATAAAAATGATAAATATTAGAGCTAAAAAAGCATGTCAAGTGTCAAATAATCATCAAAATACAAAGATATTATATTATGTAGGTATAATGAATCAGTTTTTATTTATTGGCATATATCCGTAATTTTTTGAATATAATACTTAATATAATTTTATAAGATTGTCCTTATAATTTAAAAATAATTTAATTTGTCTTGAAATTTTCAGTTCATTTCAATTTTTAAAAAATTAAAATACAAATAATATAAGCATAATTTTTTTTATAACTACCAATATGATAAAACTACTATGTATGTTAACTATTCTAAAATCTAAATACTAACATTTTCTAAATATTTCATTTCCATTATAAAATTTTCGTTTCAATATAAATTGCATTTTCACAATATAAAGTAACTTATCTATCTACATATTTTTATCTCTTTAGCCCACCCTTAATCTAAATATTTAACTTAACTACCTATAAAGGTAGGTACATAAAAAAACTATATAAATACAAATTAAATAACAATCTTAATTATAAAATATTCTTATTAAACGCATTATTTTAAAAGTTAGTTTCTTACCGACTACAATACAAGTTCTATGTATGTATATGTAGAATTAGTTACAAAAAAGCATTACAAAATTTATAGGTATAAAAATACTAATTAGTAATTAGATATGTATTTAATTAACTAATTTTTCAGGCATTTGGCAGATAATTTGCGAGTCACATATTTATATTAGATAGATATGCATTTATCTTATTTAAGTACCTTAAACCTACTTTACTTATACTTATTTTATTTACAAAATATTTTAAAAATTAAGGCTAAAAATGGTTTCTCAATTTATATTGTATCGAATTTCTTATCCAAAAGCAAGGCTTCTATAAAAATAGGTATAAACCTATAAGTTTAAAATAATCACAGCTATAAATTCCTCATTTCATTAATCTTGTAATCAAGTTCTATAAGATATCTAATAAATCGTTAAACATTATTTACTCTATTTTGCATATTTTTAATTTTGATTGATTTAAAAATGGCTTTTTAGTTCTGAAAAATATGACTACCTATATTACTATTCTATAAAATCTAACCTAAGACCTTAGAATCTAATAGTAAAAATACTAAAATAGCTTATTTGTTTAGGTTAACTAAAATACTCATCTTTGGAATGTTTTGAGTGATCATTTTGTATTGATATATTTTGTAAAAACACTCAACTATTACTTAATATTAATGTGTAATGGCTAATGGTTAAAAAAACGAGTAAAACCAAACTTTTCAAGTTAAAGTATGTATGTCAAACGTATTAAAATTAAAATTCAAATAAAATGGAATACTAACAATTTGTAACATTCTTATGAGTTTTGCCCTTATTTTTGCTAACTAAAAAAATTTAATAAGGTATAATTTCCTTAAGTCTCTTTGTAGGGGGCGATTAAGTATGTACTTGATTTAAAGAAGTAAATATTTTCAAATGAGTCGTTCCTCTGGCGGTGGTTTCATGACATTGTCCTAATTAATTTATACAGGATTAATATAATTAGGTTTACACAATTAGATTGTTTATTTTATAATTAATTAATTAATTTTTTAATTACCAGCTCTACTCTTGGGTTGCAGTACTCTTGTTGACTGGGTGAGTAGACGCCCCTAGTAGCTCGTTTCTTTCGGGCCATTTTAACTAGGATGATTATAGCGATTGAAATTCCAATTAAAAACGCTGCCAAAACAGGGATTATAATAAGAGCTATGTTTATCGAATCAGAACTTTGATGTGCTTGTAATAAACAGTAGGGCGGATCTCTGTAACCTTCTTTGCACAGGCATTCGTACCTAAAAAATTGACAAAATATTAGTAATCATGGTATGTAATACTATATATGTTAGTTTACGTTGTATTTCCAGGCAGACAAATTGGCTCGCAATAGCTATTTTCAAATGGACAAAGTCCTGACGAATTTCCCCAACATGGGTCAACCATATCGCATTCGTTACCGCAAGTTCCCTCCGGACATTTGCTGTTTAAAAAAATTAATATTAGAAAAATTATTTTAGATATTTTTTTTAGCAATTACCAAATGAAACTTCCAATCATGTTTTCGCAAATGTGATTTTTGCCACAAATTCCAATTCTTTCATAACATTCATTAACATCGTTTTCACAATGAATTCCATTATAACCAGATCCAGTACAGTTGCAAGTATAAGTAGCAATTCCATCGATACAGCGACCATGAACACAAGGATTCTTTTCGCAATCGTCAATGTTCTTTTCACAATGTGGTCCATCATATCCTATAGGACAAGTGCATCTGAATCCACCTCGTACATTTGAACAATTTCCACCATTAAAACAATCTTCTGTCTCGCAGTAATCTGAAAAAATGACATTATAGAATCGTGTTTAAAAAAAAAAATTTCAAACAAAATTACCGATCATTTCAGAACAAGTTAATCCTTTAAATTAAAAGAATAAGATTAGATAAGTATCTTTTTTAAATTGTGACCTATATTTGTACCTGTATAGTCAAGCGGGCATGAACATTTAAAGCTGATTCCTTCACTATTTTTGGCTATTCTAATACATTCAGCTCCATTTTGGCATGGTTGATCTATTTAAAAATTAAATTTTGAGGTTAAAACTTATTTTGATCTTATACATAGTACCTACTCTTTAAGACAAATTTTTACTAACCTTGACACGTTGAGAACTTTCGTTTTTCGCAATTTACTCCAATAAAATCTTCGGTACATGTACAAGTATAAAATCCTATCTTATCCACACAAGCTGCATTATTAAGGCACGGATTACTATCACATTCGTTGATTTCTTCGTCACATCTAAAAACAAATGATTAAAAAAAATTCAAGTTATTTTTTTAAAGAATATTTTTCTGAAGAAAATACGCCGTGTTCAAATCAGATTTAAGACTAATGAGCCTTGGCTTTAATTAAAATTTCAGCCAGATATTGAGTAGAAAAGAAAAAGTTAATATATTTTTCTCACGTACAAGTTAATTTAATATGCCATTGCATAACAATTTTTATATTTTTTTATATTAATATAATTGTAGCACTACTACAATAGAATTGAGCTAGATAGCTATTTCCGTAATCTCAATATTGCATGACTCATATACTTATAGCCATATATATAGACTCTATATATGCATAAGTACTACCTACTGCTTTAAAATAAAATTTTAAAATTATAATTAACACTTACAGCCATCCTTGATATCCCCTTTAATGAAAAATATAAACATATTTATAATAATTTGCTAACTACTTTAAAATTTGAATTTGAAACTTACCTTTTACAATCACAAGTATAATTGGCAATTTGATCAATACATTTTCCATTTACGCAAAGGGGGTTATTTAAACATTCATCAATATTTTTCTGTTTTAAATAAATCAATATAATTTATGCTTAAAACGTAAGAAAAATTTATAAATTAAGTAGGTAGGGTACTGTATAAAATAATATCTTAATTCTTAAAATATTCCTTTCAAACTATGTATGTATTATGTTAGATTCTAATTCTTATATTATAAAATTACCTCGCAAAGGCCGCCCTCAAACCCTAATGGACAAGAGCATGAGTAATTTTCCTCCTTATTTTTGCAAATGCCATTATTCATGCATTCACTCTGAAAAAAGAAAAACAGATCAGAATTTTTTATTAGCGTGTGTGTTTACTTTTTTTAAAATAGTGTAAAAAAGTGTAAAAAAGTGTACTTACATCATAACATAAAACACAACCAAGGTATGCAGAATTTGATTCATTTTCTCTAATGTGTGATTCATCGATGTAGAATTCAGTTCCAAATGTTTCTTCATCCAAATTGTCATTTCCCCTATTGACATCTCTAATCTCAGATTGTGTTACATAGGTCAATCGATGAGATCCAATCCTTACATCATCTAGACAACCTCTGAAATAATCTTGATGAAGTGATTCTGGATGCTGATATCTTGTATTTGTACTGATTATATTGGTATTATAACTTGGATTTGGATATCTACTTGTGTCTCGGAAATTTGAGCCAATTATGATTTGTGCATCATGAGCTGTGACCAAATTTTTAAAGAAATCTGCTGGAAGTGAATCGATAATATGGATTGGAAGTTTATCACTGTGTTTGAGAAAAAGTGAATTGTCTACATTCAGCTGTAAACTAATAGTTTGCCAGGAACCATTTAGTGAGTCCTCAATTTCGAGTTTTTCCTTTATTGTTGTATCTATTGTTATAAAAACTGTAATATTCCTAGGTGGAGTCAAGTCAATTCTAAATGATTGGTTATTTGCTAAAAGATGCATAAGCGTTCCACCCCTTTTACTTCGATACCTGTAAATTTTATCCAAAAATTAATAAAAAATTTTATGAGTAAAACAAATAATTACTTGATAAATATTTCGTTAAAAGTTAAATTGGCCATTTCATTAGTTTTCAAAAGGTAATGAGGTGAGAAGGCTCCTTTTCCATCAAAAGTGGCATTCGAAACGCATTCGAAACCATCATAGCCGATATTTTGGCATACAGATTTATTTGGACATCTCACATTGGCACAGGGTAGTCTAATATTACAAGTTTTTCCAGAATACTCAACTGAACATTGGCATTCTAAAAAATACAAAAATTACAAAATTTGAAAAATTTTCTATTAAAATTATCAAAATGACTTACCAAAATCATTCCATGTTACCTGCAAGAAAAATAAAATAAAATAACGATTTTACCAATGAGATTATATTACTCGGTAGGTTCGTGTGTACGAGTACTAGGTACAAGCTAGAAACTTACATTACAGACGCCTTCCTGTAAGCAAGGTGATTCTTTACAGGAATTATCCGATACAACCCCCTCTAAAACTTGGTAAAGTGTCACATTTTTACCCAACGGGTCACCCATGCTCTAAATATTTATCAAAATAAGAATAGTTAATTTATAGTAAAGTGATAGGTAGGTAAGTAATAAGTTTTATTTCATTACCGTATTAACATCCAATGGGAAAAATTCGACAACATATCTCATCGGAGTTGTATTTGTAGAGAATTCCGAAGAGCTCAAATTAACTCTCAAATCTTGAATGACTCCTTTGAAAGGTTTCATTTTATTCAAACTTGGAAAAGTTAGCCTATTGAGCATTTCAGTGCTTGGAAGTACAGTCGAGGCATCTTCATCCTCGTTATTGATGTCAATTGTTAAATTACTACTCGTATTATTACTAGGTACACCGGGTACACCCCCAACATACAGAATAGTTGGATAAAATTGAATTGGACCACTTCCCTTTTCTTTCAGACTTTTTCTAAAATGTTCATTACCATCAATACTGATGGTAACCAGTCCTTTCTCTCGGTGAATTGAGAGGAAATGTACTAAAAAAATACAAAATTTAAAAAAATTAGAAAAAATTTAAGTACGAATGGGAAAGTACCTTTCCCATCATTAATTTGCAAGCCGCCGACATTGTAAATCTCCTCTTTGTTGTCATCTAGCCGAGCTATTACAGACATTTGTCCATCTTCTTCAACTTGCGCTTTCATATAGAGGTTTTTTCCACGTCCTTCATCGCCCAAGAAAAATATCGTACCTCTTGGTTCTACAAAAAAAAATTTGTTAAAAATCACAGGAAAAATGATGTATTACATTACAAGTACAAGTACAGAGTAGATACTTACCTCGAGTTCGAACAAACATTGAAATATTAAATGCATTTCCGAATTTCCGACTGATTTCAGGTTTGATTTTAACTTGAGCAAAGGAATTATTGAGTTTTTCATGACCGAATGTAGCAGCTTTGTACTCAAATTGACATCTTGGGCCCAAATATGGCCTTTTACATGTACATTGAACTAAAATTCAAATTTATTCAAATTTATTAATATAATCGAGAATATTTTCAAAAGTATAAATTTTTACAGTTTTTCCACAAATCTGTGCAGATCCCATTATTTTGGCATGGATTTGGGATACATTGTTCTTTCCTCTGACATCCAGTTTGGACATTTGATATGACAACATTTGTGGCATTGTCAACAGGTATGACAAGATGGCGATTGACATAAATGTCTTGAATGCAACCCACAAAATTCGAATCTTCTTTATTTTTTCCAAGAAAGAACTCTGATGGTATTTTACCCAATGCAGTCTTATTGAATGATAAAAATTGTGTCATAAGATTCGAGGAATCTTCTTCAGCTTCTTGTGGACTTATTGGATGGATTGTTTGTTCAGCATTTACAGCTACAGCTATGTGAGTTGTATTCATGTGAATCCAAACTCTAAATTTTCAAATAAAAAAGAATTTGTAAAAACTCCTTTAAAATCATTTTTTCAAAACTTACTTATGCCATTCAGCATTAGAAAGATTTGAGCCACTTGAAATCCCATTTAAACTATTCAAGAGTGAGGACTGCAAATTTAGTTTTCCACCAATTAACGACAGAACAAAATAAGTGGCTCCCTAAAAATTTAGCAAAATTAGTAAAAAATTTAGAATTTAGAAAATATCGATTTAAAATTACTTTTCCAGCGGCTATTAGAGCATTTCCTAATGTGGTTCTAAACCTAAATTTAAGTTCATATTTGTTTGATAATTGACCGACATTTGTCAACACTTCGACATAACCATCATCACCACTGAAACTTAAAGTTGTCTCTTTTTCGCAGATCTCGCCTATAAAATAACAATTTTTTAAAAATTATCCATATAAATCCAGTACGAGTAAACATACCTGAATATCCATTTTCGCATCTACATCGAGCATAATGCTTATCTGGTCCTTGGACTGAATTTTGATTTCCATCATAAAATGCCGAACAATTTCCGAAATTTCCACAAGGATTGTTTTGACATGCTGTGAGGAAGATGCTGCAATTTTTTCCACCATAATTCTCTTCGCATTCACAATGGTAATCATTGATTTTATCATAGCAGACTCCTTTCAAGCATGGATTTGAATTCATAACACAATCATCGATATTGGACTCACAATACAAACCAGTATATCCTGGAAGACATATGCAACTATATGAATTTACACCATCTTTACAAGTACCCCCATTATGACATGCATTTGGTTTACAGTCATCTAGAAAATAAAAATATATTGAAAAAAATTGTATTTTAGAGGAATATTTGAATGGTACCGATATTGATAGAGCAAGTGGATCCCTCAAATCCGACCTCGCAATCACACAAAAAACCTTCAGCATCATCGTATGAAAAGTCATTGAGGAACTGATTTTGAACAGAATGATTTCTGAAAGCAATCTGAGGATTTTTATACAAGTTTTGATTGGATCTTGCATAACAAGTTCCCATATTCTGTTTTTAAAGATAAATTGAGAAATTAATTACAAAAATAATATTAAAGACCATTTTAATTAAATACATACGTGACATGGTAGTGGTTGACAATCGTCATAATCTATTTCACAGTGATCTCCTACATATCCACTATTGCATTCACAATTATATCCCAAAACTTCATCTCTACAAACACCTGCATTTTCACAGTAGACTCCATCACAGTCATTTATATTCTGGTTACATGTATGTCCTTAAAAAATTTCAAATTTTAAGATTGTAATTAAATATTTTATATAATATTTACCTTCATATCCAGTTCCATTACAATTACAAATGAACTCTGCGATGCCATCGTGACATTCTCCATTATTTAAACAGGGATTAGTCGCACATTCGTCGATATTTATTTGACAAACATCGCCCTATGGAATTTAATTATTTAATTTTAGTATATGTAGCTAGAATATAAAATATCTTTCAACTTTCAGAATCTAATTAAGTACCTCAAATCCTTCCGAGCACCTGGAAAGCAAAACAAACACAAAATATAAAATTAGTTCCGGACGATAAAATGCCTCAAAAATGTAAATATTTTAAATTACCTGCATACAAACCCAGCTACCTGATCGATACAAGTTCCAGAGTTTGCTGTTTAAAAATTTCAAATTAGGTATTTAAAGTAAGTTAAAGAACAAAATGCTAATTAATAAAAGATACTTACCACAAGGATCGTTTTCACATTCATCTATGTCGACCTCACAATTTTTTCCAGTATAACCTGGACTGCATACACACCTATTAATTTCAAGAATTTGATTTATAACATTCTATCTATCATTAAAATTTTATAAAATCTTACTCATATCCATTTATACGATCGTTACAAATACCACCATTAACACATGGATTGGACAAACATTCATTGAAATCAATCTACGAGTAAACAAAATTGAAATAATTTGTTAAAAATTTAAAATGAGACTATCAAATCTTAATCTTAATCTTTTTCATTACCTCACAATTCACCCCACTGAAACCAGGTCGGCAAAAACATTCATAATAGCCCTATTTGGTAATAAGAACGCAAAAAATTATGATAATAAATGCAAATATTAGTACCCTATTCAATATTATGTATATACTTACCTTGATATTGATACATATTGCTCCATTTTTGCACAAAGCAACCTGTTGCGTACACTCATTTATGTCATCTGAAAAAAAATTTTATTTCAAAAATTGGCATTGAGAGGAATTGGATTGAAATCGAGTAAGGATTTTACCTAAACAAGTAGGACCTTCCCAGCCCTTCGTACATTCGCAGGTTTGAGTCTCATTTGGCCACATTTTCAGGACTCCTCCATTAGAACAAATAGATCCATTTTCAGGATTGGGGATTTCTGGTGGAATTGCAGGTGCAGTTGGTGAAGTTGGCGGTAAAATGATAGTTTCAGTTTTATTACTAGGAGAAGTATCATTCAGCTCATCACAATAAGCTCCGGTAAATTCCTCTGTACAATTGCAATGATTATTGTCCTCGAGTGTATTTTGCTTACATTTTGCCCCATTTAAACATTTTGAACAAAAAACAAAAGTTCTTGGATTATGACAAGTTTGCTCGTCACTTAGGTCAAAATTATTTTCAGAACATGATGGTAAAGTATAAGAATCTAAATGGAAAAATTCTTCAAAAACTCTAGTTCTTTCCTCTGTAGCATATTCATAGTCCATGATTTCATCATGATTTTTTGAAGAAATTGGTATTACTCGAATACATCCAACAAAACCATCAAAAAAATTGAGATAATGAGTTGAATTTCCATTAGAGATATTTTGAATAAAAATTTCAGATGGGCTATTATTCGTAGGTTGTGGATTTTGTAGATATATAGCTGAACCAGAGAATACAAAGCTGTGCCATGAATGATCTATTACATTATGGTATTGTATTGTTGATGTTTGTTTGTTTGATTGATTGCTATTCTCTGTATTAATTATACTACTACTAAAATTGTCTTTTGTTGAATAAGTTAAATTCCCCTGACTGTTGAGTCCAATTTCAGAATCATCCTGTAAGAAAAATACAAAGAAACCATTATACTGCCAGTTTAGTTGATATTTGATATTCTAAAAGCATTTGTAGGTAATTTTAAAAATTAAAATTTACCAAATATTTGCACTTTGCATACTTAAGTACCTGTGCCTGTATCTTTATTTTGACTTATCCAATTCGGCATTTTCTATCTTATGCAAATTCTACAAGTACCAATATAATACCATACAGAACAGATATGTATATTTTAATTGCATTTAAATCATTCAAAATTGTAAATTAGTATGATTATGCAATTGAAAAAATATTCAAATACTTTAATAACTCGTATTATCTCATTGAACAACAGAGCTTAAAAACAGAATTAATATCTATTCGAAAAAACTTATCTTGAAAATAGAATTCTAGTTTCAATTGGTATAGATAATACTGTCATTCTCAATCGTAAAAAATAAATGAGATTGAACTACATTGAAATTGTGTAAAAAAAATGTAGTTTGAAGTTTGAGATCATTCTAGATCTAATCCTTATGCTACCTACTAATATACAAGCCTATGACTATGACTATTAGGCCTTAGGATGGATTACAAAGAAATATGTGAAAAAATTTAGTCAAAACTACAAATAATTACGAGTTCTTTTTTAATAAATCTATTCAACATTCAACATAGATTTATTCAAGTTTGTGAAATATGACGACTGAATTATTATTTGCAAAATTTCAATGAATGAAAGCTCATTTTCATGATTTGAAATGGATGCGAAAGTCACAACAATAGCTAATTTCAAAATTCAAAACAGAAATAAGTCTAACTTGTACTCAATCCTTCATACTTTGTACCAGTAATAAAAAAACAAGAATTGAGAATGATCTAGTATTTTACATATTATTTTTATATTGTTTATAGGTTATTGTGCCAAAGTCAGACCCTCTGTAAATTCTTATTTTTAGTCGATCAAATCAATATACATAGCTGCATCGCCGCCAATAACAATAAATTCTAAATGTAAAGATTATCTTTTGAGCTTTAGATTTTTACAATACTTTTTAAAGATTCACAAAGACATTAAAATTGTGATTTCTCCCACAATAAACCCTTAATTGTTCGAGTTCAATCATATTTACGGTCAATTATACGAGTATTCATATTGTGAATATGTCAAAATGAAAAATTGATTGATCTCAATTCTATAACGCTTTCTTTTTAAAAAAAAAACCATAAAATCATCACATACTCGTATGTATACGTATACTAATATACCTGATGTGCTCTACAATAAAGTAAGTACATTAGTTATTAGTTATTATCTGACCATTAAATCATAAATACATATATTGTGGTTTAAGGTTTATCGTCGTCAAATTCATCATGAAATGTAAATAAAAGACCATTTTTTTGTGAAATCGAAAATTTCACGATGGACAATAGAGTTATTACAATACTGATAATAAGTAAGTACTTACATATTTAGAAAATTTAGTTTTTTAGAAAATCTCTAAATATTATTACAAGAAAGTCTAAAACGCCTAAACCCACATACATCCACATCTTAATTGATTGTAGAAAAACTGGTAATTAGTTAGTTAATATAATAATACAATTTAAACGGATTATGAAGCAATTAAATTAGATCGAAATGGTTTAATTAATTATAAATGGTTTAAGTATTCACATAAAATTTTTACTACCTACTTTTCTTTCCACTAATGAATCAAATCTTTTCAATTTAATTTTAATTGCACCATTGAAAAGCCATAGTACCTACTCTGTATATGTAGAAATGTTCAAATTCAAATTCAATGAGGATTGCATGCATATATAAAATAAATAAAAATTAAAACGGTATAGGCTAGTTAAATGTAAATGAAGATAACAAAACAACAAGTCAAGGTACAAAAAAAATTTCAAGATTGCTCAAAGACTTACCCTGAGGTATCTACGAGTACCTGCATACTCAATAATAAAATCCAATCCCATTTAATTAACTGGTAGTTTTATTATACCCATTTTTCATAGATTTTTTGCATATTAAACTCTTTCTACTATGGTGCTATATATCTGCACATATTGAACTTTAGGATTAATTCACAATATTAAACTTAAATTATACAGCATGCAGAACAACTTGAGAATTTTTTTAGACTTTGACTTTACTGAGAAAAATCCTCTCATCTATTCATCATATCACGATCTATTAAGGGTTACAATAAATATTTTTATCGCTCAATTTTTTCTATTCATTCTAATAAGTAGTAGTACTTACTATTAAATCAGGATTAATTATATTAGTCCAGTATAGTAGTCTACTTGTAGAATGTAGAATAGGATATTGTTATTTTTTCTACATAAAATTTAACTACACACCCACAGATATAGATATCATGCAAAGTTTTAAACTAATTTTGATTCACTGTTACTTGGTCAAGTGGAAAAAGCAAAAAAAAAAATACCTACCTATATAGAGTAGGGTACAGTCAATAAATGAGTTTTGACGTTGAAGTCAATATACCTATTATTGTTTTAATAATAGAATTTATACAATTAAATTAATTAGGCTTGTTAAAATCCTGACAAAATTCTGACAGGATTTCATTGGAATTTTTCATTTTGGCAAAATGTCCAATGTACTTAGGCTCTCTTCTAATCTCATCTAAAACCTTAAATCATTATTTTATGGACCTAATTTTAATATGCATTTTTCCACTTGATAGACACACATTCAAATTTCCAATTTCAAATCTTGATCTCTTTAACTTTAATAAATCGAATCGACGATTTGAAAAAGAGAAAATACATTTTTTATATAGAGATAGATTGTAGATTGAGGGTTTGAAGTTGAGGGCATGCATGAAAAAACAGCACGACCAAGTGGTTAATAAAAAAAGCCCTTAATCTCCATACTTTTATCTATATGTATTGCTTATACATTTGCATTACAATTACAAGTATGTACATACCTACACTACAAACAGATACTCGTATTTATAAGTCTATTGTCCAATTAGAAATTTGAATAACTTTAAAAAAAATCATCTACCTACCTATATAAATCGTTAAATTTAAAAAAAGAGTAAAGAGATTAAGGATTAACATTGGTTTTTAAAAAATATTTCCAAAATCCAATACTAATTTCACAACCTACTTACTTTTTTTACAATTTTTTATAGGTACTACACAAAATTACCTAAACCAAAAAAGCCAAAGCCAAAGCTTATCTCCCCTTTTGTATAATATTTCATTTCAACTCAAACCTTGTCAATATAAAGTCAATAAAAAGACCACGAAAATATCATTTCTGTGTTTGAGGGAGTGACTTGACTCGTGCTTACTTACTTTTAAAAAATGCTACAATGTAGGTATCTAAATATCTAAATAATCTGTATAGTATTTGACTATACTTGATAGGACTTATACTATGTGTTTTTTTCGAATAAATAGGATAATGAAAGAAAGTAATTCTTGAGAAAAAAACACACATATTATACCTTTTTATATCAGAATTACAGTGAAATATGCCAACTTAAAATCTAGAATAAATTTCAAATATCAGTAATACTAATACAATGCCTAATATGTACCTACCTACCTAAGTTAAGTATAGGTATTAGGTAGCTGTTTGTACAATTAGAGTAAATTGGATCTAACTTCTAACCTGAAAACATTCTTTACTTGAAAAGTTGAAATCAACTACTTATTTTACTACTTATCTGGTGATGGTGGGTGTACTTGTAAGTGTAAAAGGCAGGTCAGAGTCAGAATTCAGAATCGTGAAAAATTATATCTCAAGGAGCATAATATATCATTTTGTTAAAATAAAATACCTACTTTTTGAATACTTTGTATGGAGCCTCATGGTATTAACTGACCTATTATTTTTGTGATTTTTTTGGATTTGAACAAAACTGACTGAATTTGCACACACACATAGGTAGGGTGGATTTTATTGTCAATACTCCGTTGCCTTTATTGCAAATTGCATTTGAAAATTCAACCCATGCATACCCATAGTTAAAAAAAGTTAAATCCTTATTAAATGCCTTCTTTATTTATGTTCATATACCACTTAAAAATACTCGGAAAAAATGTAGTCCTACTACACCGTACAGTACTATGATAATAATACCCCTACATTTTAACACTCAATTCTTTTGTTACCTTAATTCTCTAAAAGGTTTCCACAAGACTAGACCACTAGATACTTAAAGCATGTATGTATCAGTAACTGAATACAATTACGTTGCTAAAAAAGAATATTAAAAGATCCACCTCGAGATTTCTCTCTAATAAACTTGTATACCAGTTGATAATTATAATTATTAAAAATTTATTCTACAATGGTGCACAAGATATAGGTAAATTTCAATCAAGTCTCAAATTGCTGACTGAAATTTTGAATAAACTAATTATATACGTTTGGATAGGTCGTGAAATTCGATTATCTTCGTCTTTCATAAAATCTTAATTATTTATTTAAGATGTAGGTAGTAGGTACTCAAATATTTATCTTTCAGATAAGATAGGCTTTGAAATTGCACTGTATTGGAATGGTATAAAAGATAATGCACATTCATTAGATTATACTGGTACTTAGGATTAGATAGGTAGTAAAAATCAAAAATTCTATACATCTCTGAATCAGTAGATAGATTACTTTTAACTTTTAAATCATTTCTAGATGACATTTATGGCATTTTAAATTATTTTAAATAGTTCAAAAATGTATACTTACATCATTGAGAATTTTCCCAAATGGACAAGCTGTCCTAAACTGAAGTACAAAGGGCTCCTGTTGACTTAGATTGGATAATTGTTGAGAATTTATCCTCCTAAATGAATCAGCCAATCCTCTGATAAAAAATGTATTTGGCGAACTCTCCGATGAACTTGATGAGGATGAAATTTCCTCCGATATTGACACTTGTAATATACATAGTAATACTACAGTAATTAAAGCAATACTTTTACTTGGAAAACTTTTTAATTTATGAGATCTCGACCTCCTCCTACTAATACTTTGTAAAATAGGGTTTTGAAATAAAGTCATTTTGCTAGCATTACTACTGAAAGCTCCTTTTTGGTCACTTAAGGCACAATTAGAACACTTTTTCAAAGTATTCCTTCGTAATAAACCTAGAAAAAAAAGAAAAAAAAATCCAATTATTAGTTATATAATTACCAATATTACTTTACTTCCTTATGATCAAAAATTTTAAATTGGATAGAGTTTAAAGCTCAATGAAGCTTTAAAAAAATCCGCTACTCGAGTTTTAAATGCATAATTTGAATTTGAATACCACTAAGGTACTCATAAAAAGAATTCTTATTTGCGCTTGAAAGTCTCTTTTTTAAAGTTTTTTCACTATCATTATCCGACTTGCCTAAAATTATTACATCTCATGAAATGAATGATTGTAGCTTTTTTGTCATTCAAAGATATCTAGATAAGATGCTTATAAAGCTTATAAAGCATAATATAGGTAGGTAGTAGTTACATGGTCAGGTTAGCTTCGATTCACAGAACTCAGGCTAGGGTTCTTAATTCTTAATTTAATTCTTAAAGACAGTATAATGACAATTTTTTGACAATGTCTTTTTAAATTTTTAAATAAGCATAAGGTTCCTTCAGTTTTTATATGGTTAAGCATGCGAATATTATTATTTATTTCGAGTATTTATACAGTATTGTAGTATATTTACAGAATACTAAATAATAGTTGTTGGGTTCGTCGTACTTGTACTTTTTTATACATAGGTAGTATAAGAGCATACTGTCAGCCGATTCGTGTCCTAAACTTAAAATTGTTACGAACTTTTGAGAAAAAAAAATCTCAAATTCTTTTGTATTCAGACATAAACTAGCTATACTTAAATTTAAGAGATAGATATATATAGATACTTGTAGTAGTATTTTATGCTTTCTACCTAAAAAAGTGTTTGTTCATGATATTTGTTATAGAGAGTGCATTCAGTTTCCTAATAAAGGAAAAAAATTAAAATTATGCGAAATAATAATAATAAATCTCAAATCTCAAGCTGGCAAATCTCACCTCACCTGGACATGAAATCGCAAATCGCAGATCTCTCTCTCGCAAAAGATGTGAAATTTGAAGTAGATAATCAACAAATTAGCTCAAAGCATTTTTCCCTATAGATATCTTATAAGTATTTTGAATTTAAACCATTATTTATCAAGTATAGATGCAATCTACAAGTCGGAAGATAGATTTTATTTTATGATCTTCTCAAGTAGTTTGTCAAAAATTTTATCTCTATTTACTTCACAAAGGGTTGCTATAATTTTGAGCAACTAGCTCGTATCAATTACTTTGCGATGATAATCTACGAGTACTATGCTATACATGTTCTAGTAGTAGGTAAGGTTTATGCCTTACAAATCAATCTTTTTTTCCTAGTTGAGCAACGTGACATTGCTCACGGTTTCCGTATTTAATGGACTGAAATGAAATAATTTGAACTAGATTTAATGTGAAGCTAATCGGAGGAGAAGTAAATTATAAAAACGGTGAGCTGCCGAAATCTCCAACGGTTCTATTCAAAGTTGTTAAAAAATTTTTAAGTTTTCAATGCTTCGACTTATGCACATAAATATAAATGAGCATTTTAAATCCTACTCCTAGTCTAGTAGGTATCCATATCTATATGAAGACTTTGAGTGAGTCTTGATTTTTTTAAACTTCCGCTTACTCATTTCCATTTCATAGGATCCGTATTCTTTTTTTTTTTTTACATTTTCTGCGCTTATTATTTATCATTAGTATTTTTAATATGAGAGCTAAGATACTGCCAAATTTCTAAAAGAATCAAAAATTCTTAAAAAAATCTGTAAAAATACCTCATAAATTCTGGATTTCAATTTTCATAAGACTAATAATATTACAAAAGAAATATTATGGTATAGAAAAAAAGTTTTTAATTGCTTAAATAGAATTTTGATTTTGATGAAATTCTCTGATAACAATCACATAGCTACTGTAAATATACAAGGTGCATCTTCAAATATTCTGATTCTGAGTTCAAAATATGGTAGGTACATTATGGTAGGTACATTTAATTAAGTTTTTCATTTAGGCAGGTACTTTGTATATTTTAAATTTTGCCCTCAAATTCTATGCTAAAGCTAGTCCTATAATGAACCGTATTTTTATTAGCATCTTTGTCATATTAGAACAATAAAATAAATTAACTTATAAAGGTGATTGGCTTGTATTTGGCATATTCGGCTATTTTTATTATGACTACATCTACTGATAGTACAGAGTAGAATATTACTAATTAGCATCAAAGTACATGTAAAAATAATATTACTCGTACATCCTACATATTTTCATTCATAATAATATCAGGTGTGGTGAGTAATTTTAATTCCTTTACATACTTGAACTTGTATAGTAAGTAGTACATACCCCATGCTTACTAAATGTAAGATATGGAATAAAGTTTGCATTAGATATTAAAAAAATAATTATTATAAATATGCTAAAATTATGCGCATTGCATTATAATAAATAATAAGGTAAGAGACCGGAAGGTTCTTTTGTACTATCTATAAGATATAAGAATATTCGCACTTGAAACTTGAAAACACTTTTTTGAGCTAAAAATGATGAAAAATAATTATTTTTTATATCGCCTCGTTTCCTTTAAAACCACCTTAGAAGATTGTTATCTTACATTTACATATTATTTAGGTACAACTACCTACTACTATTTACATTTTTGTACTACTGATATTTTACCTAACTTGAGGCTTGCTTGTTGATATAAGGAAATATCATTTAAAATTTGAATTCATCATTCAAAGTCAAACAGAGTTTGTACAAAAAGTCAACGGATGTTTTCTAAAGGTACCCACCCTAGAGTACTATTTTGAATGTACCTAAATGTATGAAGTCTAGTTTTGCATTTTTTAAGAGTATGAATCGGCAAAAAAAGACATTTAAAAGTACATGTTAGTTTATTTTACCTACTTTAGATTTTAAAATTCATTTAAAATTCTATGTATCTATGTATCTATGCTATGTAGTGTGAAGGTGTTGGTTTGCACAAATTGCAAAAAATTTTGCCCTTAGTTGACAATTCACAGTTATGAATTAGATCTAAATCTTCACAAGATAAGATTTTTTGAACGATATTTTGCCATGTTTTTTTGCAAAAAAAGTGACAAATAAATAACAGAGGATCCGAAAGATCCATGTAATTTATAATTTATTCTATGAAAATACACTCAAGAGCATTACACAATCACAATGAGAATGCAATGGCAAAAAATGATACACTTTAAAAGAACATAATAAAAAATATTTAATTTTGGCAAGCATGAAAGGCACTATACAAGTACAAGTGTATATACCACCCTAGTAGGTATAGGTACTAATAATTTTTTTGCAAATTCTGATTTCATGATTTAATAGTTAGCTTCCTAGTTTACTATTATTATGAGAATTATGACTTTTGAATAAATTTTTACTCACTTTTAATCTTCATTTAAATATCTTAAATACAAATGAAAGCAAATTTTTTTGCTATTTATACCCATCAATATAATGGATTAATTCTTGGATAAATGTATAAAATAAACAATTATGAGAATTTCTGTAAAATGTCGGAAAGTAGAGCAAAAATTAAAATACAAGTAATAGAACAAACATATACTCGTACTTTGAGTTGCTATTTAAATGATTCAAAGATAGCGATAAGGAAATCAAACAAGATAAAATTTTTGGTATGTTTTAAAGATTAGATATACACTGGTAGGTAAGGTATATATGTAGAAGTAATTAAGTAGGGTAATACTTATATGATGTTATTATTATGTCTTATTTTTCAAATGTTTAAATATTTATCCTACTTTTTATATTGGGCAAGTGTCAATGAGTCAATATGTATAAGTAATAATAAAATAAAATACATTTTACGATTCAAATAAAAGGACCTTTAAAATTTGTGCAATCTCTTGCTATTCTTTCGAATTTCAAATTCTTTCTAAAGGTAACCTTCAATTTGTAAAATACTTTATATCGCCATTTCGACATATAAAATACCTTATATGTAGTGATTCAAATTGAAATTAGATTTAATCTTGGTACTAATATTAGAATTTAGAATGTATGTACTTACTACATAGTTACTAGTAAATATGAAAGGTGAATGAATTTCAATTTAGATCTGTATTTAAAGCCTAAAGCCTTTTTTATACAAAAATATTTTGATATCTTTTAAAAATCCTTTTTTTGCAAAGCAAATACCTACTAATGTATGTATGTAGGTACTCGTACTTTAAAGGCTAAAGGTGAATCCTCATCAAAGGCTATCAACCGTGCTAATCTGGAAAAAATCTTTGCATTACCTTGCCCAAAGCTCTAATCATGACTTAAATACTCAAGAGTACTATGTAGTACATATTTATTTAAAAATATATTTTGTTTCAAATTTTAAAAGCCTTCAGAATTCAGATTTCAGATCAAAAAAATCTCAAAAGCTTAAAGGTACTGAACTGATGTGCCTTTGATATGAGATACAATCATAGTTTCAAAGTAAATATGATTGACATTTGAACTTTGGCAATTAATTTTCTATTTACTTTCAAGCAAGACTTTTCAAGTCAATTTTTAATTTTAATTTCAAAAGCTAAAGTAATAGTATCTAGTGAAAGGATATTTAATTGTGAGTAAGTGTAAACTTTTATTTTATAATTGCGAGCTTGTTTTGTCTTTACTTGTGTGGTTCTGTAAAGCAATTATTATTAATAGGAGATATATCTATCTTGCTTGGTTTAAAAAATAAAAATAGTTTAAGAGAAAGGATCATAAAAAAATGAAAAATAATAAATAATAATACCTCCATCAGCTTCATTCATTGCGTAAAAATACTAAAAAAATATATCCAAATATAGATATTTGATATAAATACTTGTAGAAAAAAAAATCCTTACTACAACTGATAATTTTATATTTCCGTGTATTTCCGATATGTCAAACTCACTTAAGAAATTCTGTGAACTCATAAGAGCTGAAAGTGTGCTAAATATACTAGTAAGGAGTATAGTATCACATTTCAAAACACTTGAGCAAAAATTACTGATATTTTATTGCCATTAATAGCAGTATAGTAAGTAGAACTGGACGGATTTAAAATTTCAAAATTTTAAGTGCACTTGTAAATTGAAATTGAAATTAAATATTTATGGATAGACTCTTGTAATTGTACTTGTTTCAAAAGTCAAAAGGGAGTATTTCAAGCAATTTGTGAAAACTTTCAATCGTCTGGTTTCAATCTCTTTTTTTGGTAGTAAGTAGAGTATTAAATTACACATACAACTACAACAAATAGCTAAATACTAGTTGTAGTAAATAGTGAACACTGAACTAAAATAATTTTTGATAGTGATTTTGATCAAGTTTGAAAGGATTCACTTTTTTTGTAAAAAAAATAATAATAATAAAAAAATTCAAATGGGTTCGGTTGAGGCGAGTGACTCGCCGTAATGCCAAACTACTTGTACACTATAACTCTATGTAGTTTTAACTTGACTTGAGTCACTTGGTTGGAATTTTTTTTCCCACGAATAACCCACCCCCTTCCTATATCCTACAAAACTTTTACATATATTTTAAGGTATTACTACCTGAGTTAATCTTATACACCTTTACCTGGTACAAGTATGAGTACAAGTCCCAAGTCTCAAACTAAAAGTTCTTCACCTTTACTCGGCAGTACCAGAACGAGTACCAAGAACCATACAAGCAGTATTTTGTATCATTAAATTTGAGATATACCTTAGATATGTACCTACTAGAGTATCTAATAAAATAATACAAAAAGGTAAAGGCATGAGTGAATGGTGGTTGTATTTGTAATTTTAAGAGTAAAATCCTCAACTATTAAACCACCTACCTTAATCCTAGTACAAGTACTTAATAAATACAAAATTGTAAATAGAAATGTTCATATAAGTTAGTCTTTTCACCCCCAATGCCAGCTCATACAAATACCTAGTAGTAATGTAATAGGTACAGGTACTAGCTTAGTAGTATCTACATATTATTATGAGTTTAAAACTTATTTTATGCCGGGTATAATACCTAGGTAGATATATGATATGTAGTAGGTAAAATGTGAATAGAAAATTGTACTGGCCACCTTTTCGTTTCTTCGAAACCCCTTGATTGCTAAACTGGAAACACAGGTGTGTTTCTATTCAGCATAATATGTCATAGCTAAGGTAGTATTATGTAGTAAAAAAGTTAAAACCAATCCAGGTAAATATGTTGAGCTCCACCTGATGAAACTTGATAGAAAAATGAGAATTAAACCACTAGAGATTACAAGTGAGAAATATAACAATTCTAATCTAATACTAATAAGTATAAGGCTTAAGTTGGCATAATAATGTATGATACTCGTTTGCAGTTTTACTTTTATACAAAAATCTTCTAAAATATTTTTTGTTATCGTTTTTTGTCATTGAATACTTATTTGCGACCTTGTAAATATCAGATTTTCAAGTAGTACCCTACCTAAGGTATGTATTTATGAAAAAATAAATCCATTACTGGTAGGTATCTACATTTATTGAATGAAATTAAGTAGGTACCAATATTTAATGAGTATTTAAGAACGTGCCACTCATTAATCAATTTTTCATCGTCCTATTTCAATATGCCTTATACCTAATGGGAAATAGTAGTACAGATAGGTAGTAAAGTACTTTAAGTAAGTATTATTTTATACACAAGTAGTTAACTATTATTTTCATTAAATGCATCCTCAAGTTCATAGATATATATACATAAGCCAAGCATAGCTAATATTGGTGTTGAATTTCTATAAAAATATTTCATTTCATGATAAACTACGAGTAATACGATTACGCATTTCTTACGATATTTTATTGAGGATATTTTATTTTATTTTATGATGAAGCACCTTGCGAAACATATGTTGGTTTATAGAATTCCATATTGCTCATCGATTTCCGTTAAAAACCAATTTGGTTAAATATTTACTAAACACGATTCGATGATGAAAATCGTGAAATCATTAATATTAGGAGTATAAGGGTTTAATCTTGACAAGTAAATGTGTAGGCATCATATCAAGGCGAAAAAATGTCAAACTTGAGAAAATTTGAGAATACCTACTATGTAGTATGTAGGTACTAATATATTATTATGAATGACCTGATATAATCTATTTTACATTATAAAGAGGGTATATTGAGAAATTTATTGTCAAATTTTGAATAGGCATTTGAAGCTCTTTACTTCAGCTTCAGAATGAGAAGGAATTTTGATGAAATTCTTCAAATAGCAGCTTACAGGTTTTATTTTCTATTATTTATAAAAATTTATTGTCATCTACCGAATTCCGAACATTTTATTGTTTAAGCATTAAACACCCACCGACTCTCAAAATTCAAAACTTTACATTTTATGATAACAAAATTCCAGGACATATATCGTAATTTGGCCATTTATATTTCTGACTTTAAATATTACGAAATTTGCCCTTGACAAACCAATATTCTTAGACAATGACAAATCAAAACAAATTGTAAAATAAATTTAAGTAGTCATTAGGTAAAAAGTGTGCATTAGGTATATATTTAAACATATTGGCAATAAAATTTCAAAATGCGTGTTTTCATTGTTAAAAAAATTTCATAATTTTAGGAAATAGTAAATAGTAAATAGCTATTTCCTAAAATTATGAAATTTAATGAATGCGGATCATTGCTCAATGATCCGCATTCATTAAATTTTGCTAGTGTAGTTTTATATAAAAATACTAGCAGCCCGCTTTGCTACGCAAAGCTCCTGTAATAAATTCCCCGGGTGAAAAAACCCCAAAATAGACCTTTTTTCTAAAAATTTGTCGGTATTTTCTGAAAAAAA